>JANRGW010048695.1:4392-24953 GCA_024733675.1 Psilopsiagon aymara
ACACACCCCATAAACCCAAACCTAGTTCTCTGACAACCTGGAACAGGAAAATCATCTAAGAACAGCAACTGAAAGTGTAATACAAAGCATTACTGGTCACATGAAACAGTGTTTGTACACATTCTTCAAATCCTTGAACTGATTATAAGGATAACTACAAAGAATGGGAATTGCAAAGCTTCCTAACACCAAAAAGATGTCTGCAGGTCCCCTTCGTAATGTAACAGTTGATCAATTTCTAGTGCATTTTTAAACCGATTATATTAAGCTTAGAAAAAAAGCTAAAAAGTTTCTCCAATATGAGCATTGATCATAAGCTAATCTTGTGCAATCTCCCATTGCATCAGGTCTCACAATTCCTAAGTACAGCTGTTAGCCAGGGTAAAGGAATTGGTGTGGAAGGGAAATCACAGGCCTGTAGTCCCAACAGGTTCTGACTGATTTCAGGACCCAGACCACAGGCACTGCTCTTCTCGGAATTCTCCATGTGTTTCGCACCTGCAAATATTATTTATTCATGGAATCCCAGATTGGTTTGGGTTGGAAGGGACCTTAAAGCTCATTCAGTTCCAACCCCCTGTCATGGGCAGGGGCATCTTCCACTGGAGCAGCTTGCTCCAAGCCCCAGTGTCCAACCTGGCCTTGAGCACTGCAGGGGATAGAGCAGCCACAGCTTCTCTGGGCACCCTGTGCCAGTGCCTCAGCACCCTCACAGGAGAGAATTTGTGCCTAAGAGCTCATCTCCCCTTTGTTCAGTTTACAGCCATGCCCCCTTGTCCTGTCCCTACAGGCCCTTTTCCAAAGCTCCTCTCCAGGTTTCTTGTAGCCCCTTTAGGCACTCGGAGCTGCTCTAAGGTCACCCCTTAAGGAGCCTTCTATTCTCCAAGCTGAAGTCCTATCAGCTTAAGCATTCTCAAGAAAGTAGTGCCATACCTGTCCTTTACCACAATAACATTAACAACATCTCTGTAACCTCTGCAACCTCTGCATTTGACAGTGCTTCACTTGCTGTTTGACTGAGTCTTTCCTGTTACATTTACACCTCCTCTCTCCCTCACCTATCCTTCCCATGTCTACCCAGTTTTTAATGTAACTGCTAAGCACATATCTATTGTATTTACCACTCCAAATCTTTATACAATACCCATTGTTCTCTGCCTTACCATTTGTCATCATCCTTTGCCAATCCAGCTGCTTTGTCAACAGCTCAGTTGAAATCCACCCAGCCACACTGGAAACAGGCATGGATGGCTTGACTGACAGTGTAATATTGGGAAAACCTCCTTATGCAGCATGAACAAATACAGTGATTTTACACTCTCCTGTCTCCATTACAGTTTTCATTAGAGTTGGCATCTCTAAAGGAAATTTTTCATTGACATATGCTTGCATTTGTGAGCACCCTGTGAAACTGTCATTTATTATATATGTTAATGCCATGTCTACACAGCACTTCCCATTCATGTAAGGCTGGTTTACATTCTAGCAGCAAAGACACAAGGAAAAAGAAAGGTATTTTTCAAGGTCTGTATATATTTGCCTACCCAAGAAATTCATCAGATTAAGCAGCATTGTACCTATGTAAAAATTACCTGGTTTTATTTTCTACTACAAGAAGAGAAGACACTATTTCAAGCAGCATTACAAGTCATTGTGTCTATTGTGTTCTTTATTTACCTCTCACTGATGTGCTTTCCCACGGATCTCCTTGAAGGCTTTCAGTTACAGGCTCATTCAACTCTCCATTTGTTTGTGGCTCAAACTGCTTGGGTTGCACTTCACAGGCTTTCAGACCTTCATAAGGTGCCGTGCTATGAGGCTGTAGGTTTGAACCTGACTTCTGCACACAGGAGTTCAAAGGCACGTTTCCTAATGGTCTGTATGACTTTAAGAGAACAGGTAGACGGGACTTCTTGGGCTGGGAAGCAGAACCAGCCTGAAAAAGGCAGGGAATAAGATGGGCAGTTGGTAGCTCACATGTATAGTCAAGTAAATGAAGTATAAACAGATATTCAGAGAGGAAAACTAAAGGTTTTCCTGCAAAATCAGCCAACTGTCACATTAGTTTTGAAAAGGAGATGGCAATAGCCTCACAAAAGGAAAAACCAGCATTCAGAGAGGAAAATACACCTATCCCACTGGTTTCATTTTTCTATATGGAACTGCTGCTTATGCGTCCACTGCCATGCAGAGAATGGCTTCCAGTTCATGAAGCAAGACAGATAATTCACCACTGACTAGCAAAGGCTTTTAATCAGTAGGTGTTTGAATTGTGTATGGCCTAGGAAATAGTTTCTCACCCAAACCCACCTCTCCAACTCCTACTTTCCACTCTCATTTATATTACAAATCTCAGACAGCCCAGGAACTGTTTCTCTTTAATCTTCTTTCAATAGAGATTCCTCCTGACTTTTCACATATCCCCAAATTTCTTTTCCTTTCTTCCTTTTGTCTCCAATCAACAGTCTCTACTTTATATCAGCCCACTTCCATCCCTTTGAGAAACTCAACATAGCTTTGCATCAGCTACAGAGGAGATGTATACTGCCACAGAAAAATTCCTTATGAAAGAGAAAAGCTCCTTCACCCATATATTCTATAAAGAGCTTCCACAGGCTTCCTGCTTCCTACCAAACATCACTGGAGTTGTGGGGAAAAACTAGATTTCTTTAAGAAGTCAAATTCTTAAGTCACTACATTTGAGCCTCTCACCTTTTGAAGTCTCTACATAAAGTAAATGTGTCCTTGTTTAAAACACAGAGCATTAAAGGCTGCTATCTCCAAAAAGCTAAATGCATGCTGTATGTTGATGAGTTATGGAATTGTGTGTAATAATAATAAAACTCAATAATGGCATGTTCAGAGAGATTTAGTGTATTTTTTTGCTGTTCATTTGCTCCACCAGTGTCGTAAGTCCCTTAATGCCTTTCACCACCCAATGTACTCTGAAGTACCTTTTCACATTCAGTTCTCAGCAATTACAGTCTTTATACAATTTCACATAATAAAAAGCAAGTTTCATTTTCCTAATGGCACACTCAATTCCTGTGGTACATACATGAACACAATATCATTTGGAGGCTGGAAAATAAATCCAGGCGGGATGAACTTCCTAAACTGCATTAATAACAGCCAACAATTTCCAGCTGTCTCAGGGCTGTTGTACAGACATATACGTCACCCAGATTACCCCAAGTCCAGTTCAACTGGCTACAGGCAATTATTTACCAAAGCCGTTCAGAAGCAAAAGGTACACTGCATTAGCCAAATAAGAAAGCTTTTAAAGCATCTGACTCAGGGATTGCATTGAGGCTGCAACTGATTTAACTCGCGAAGTATCTGGAAATTGATGAATCAAAACAGTACACCGAAAATCAATGAAAATAGGAACTTTAGAAATAGGAAAAAGGAGATTTGCAGAAAGAACTCTGGGTATTCCATGTGGAGGGCAGACAGACCTCTACTTGCCTTCAGAGAGACTGTCCTTCAATCTGAGAAGACAAGCAACTCAAAGACATCATTAGTGTTCTTAAGCAAACCATCACAAGCAGACCTTCACTAACAGACCAGCCAGCTCCTCAAACTCCTCTACTACCCATACTCTTCCTGATTTTCCCTTTTCTCTTCATGTACTCCTGGCACCACCAGTCCTGCAAGCACCAACACCAACAGATGAGGGAGCACATCCTTTCCTGCCAAAATCTTTCCTTAAAATCCCAACCTATACTGAGATGCTATGCCTGTACAGAACAAAGTCTTATCAACATCTCTTGGTTTACAAGCCCCTTCCTTCAGAAGGAAGGATCCAACAAGAACAAATCAGAATAAAAAGGAATGGTTCTCATTTTCTAGTTCACAGATCTCTTGACCACTAAAGTCATGGAAAACATCCTTTGCTAAAGGATGATTCTCTATTAACAGTGCACAGAATCAAAAGTGATCCTCTTCTTCGTCTGCTCTGCAAGAATGAAGACCTTCAAAGAGCTTTCAACTTCACTTCTATAACTGCCACTGAAACAATACACATCAACTCTTTAGTAGACACTGTTCCCCCTCTTTGTTTGGGATCACAGACTGCCTGCACAAAAAAAGGCTTGAAAACTCAACTGGCACAAGCAATTTACATCTGGACTCATGTTGTGTTTAACCTGAACCCAGGACAACTCACAACATAGATTCGGTGCACATAGGTTACATACAAACATGAAGAATTAGCCCCAGTTTCATAGGGTACTACTGGTCAAGCTTCTCTGAAAGTAAGGCACAAGGATAAAATGTCAATAAAAGCCTACAATTAAGATTCAGGTTTGTTGCAATATACTATTAACTCTTCACCAGGTCTCGGACATTACACAGGTTTTCAATTTGCCATTTAGACACATTTGTCATTTAGACTTCATAAGCAGTCAGTTCAACACCCTGGTTCTGCACCTTATGAACACGTAGGCAGAGATATAAGATAGCACAGAATCAGGCTATCATGCTACAAACTATCTCTTTTTCCAAAAGCTGTAATATTTACCAGTATCTGGTCCCAGTGAGGATTGAAATTCAATTCATTAATGTTCTAAAGCACACTGAAGTATGTGATGAAAAGCTCTGAACATTCAGAACAATTATCTAAAATATATTTGAGCTTGCATCTCCTTTTTCTAATTTTAAAAATTACACAAAAGCAAGATTTTAATATTAGAAATGAAACATTCTTTTCCCTTTTATACATCTATTCCCTAAGTACCATAAAGGGAATCTTAAATAAACTTACTTCATTTGTTCTCATTGCAGAAAACAGTCTTTCATGCTGTTCACCCTTCTTACACACATTTTCTTGCTGATGTTCTTTTTCTGCATTTAATCTTGAATATTTTGACTTTTCTTCTGAGGCTCCTTTTTCGCCTTCATGTTTGAATCTCATGACATTACCCTCCAAAGTCATTGTTTGTGTAACTGCATCTTTCAATTCTGCTTTCAACAACTCAATATCCTTATTAATCTGTGGCACTGTATCTGGGTAAAGCTTCTCTTTCCCATCAGAAGCTGATTTCAATTCCACTCGCTGCTTTAAGAATTTATTGACCTGCTTGAAATGTTTGAGTTCAGCTTTTAGTTGAATAATCATTTGCCTAAGATCTTTTTCATCCTTTTTCTCCATATCTTCACTTGAACATTCTTCCTCAGTTGCGTTCAGATGATCTAAGAGTTCATTTATAATTTTCATTTGTTCTTGCCTGCTATACTCAGGAAAAGGGAAAGAAAAGGCATGAATTTAGGTTGTTAATTAAGCAAACGAACACCTTCTAAGGAACTCTTTTGCCTTGGCTTGACTACCTGAAATGCCCAGGAGATTCCATTTTACCCATGAATGAATTAATTACTAACAAAGAGAATTCAAACCTTTTCACAACATAAGTTGTATCACACATTATCCCATCACTGCCTTTCTCCTGTTTATGACCATCTATGCCCTTCCACCCCTCACCATTGTGAACAGATACTAAACCTCTGCCAACAAAATCAACTGCTTACATAGCACTGCAATGTAAGAAACACAAATGGATTTGCAAAAAAGTTTACTCTCTAACTACGTTAACAATAGAATTCTACCAAAACCACAAGAGACTCCAGATGTTGAGTTCAGCTGAAAATCTATCCCTTCATGTATTTCTTATGACCCAGGGAAGATAGAAACTGAGAAAGCAGCTAAAAGCCTGAAAACCAGCTCATTCCAGAGCACCAAACTGCCTCACAGCTAGCTAGTGGTCCGTGGACAACAGTTCAGAAAACAGTGTTTTAAGAGAAACTGAAGCCAAGTGAGAGCCATTTAAAGCATAAGCAAGCCCTCAAATTCTACAGACGATTTCATGTGTCCAACAGAGAGCTGTTTGTGCCACTAAATATATAAACCAGCATTTAAAACAACTGCATCTGTATAGCTAGCATTCAAAACGGTAGAAGCTAACTAGGCTTTTTATGTCGTTCTCTGGCATTTAATGTCATTAGTGAGAATTCAGTTATGCAAAGCACAGGCTCATCACCAGTCAATCTGGTCATTTATACTTGAACATAGAAAAGATTACACACTAGAGTGGTAAAGATGATGGTGCTGGAATCACTCATTAGCAGACTTTTAAGTAAAGTTAACAGATAAAACAACATTATCTATTCATTTTCTAAGACAGTAGTATCTCCTCATTTGCCACTAACTAGTGCTTAGGCAACTAAGACCATTTACACATGCTGAAGGGTTTTAAATAGTACTGTAAAAATGTAGAAGTGCTTGAGTAAAGACAAGCACAGTGCACGCTGAGCACAGAAAACTGAATGTGACTTTTGTAACTCCACAGGAGATCCTGCTACCATCACAACGTGTATGGAAGGTCGTTCCCATTACTCTCCAGAAACTGCTATGGGTAGCTGAAAGAACAGCACTGAAAGGCACTGAAAAAAGTCACATAATATACTGTACACAGTTATTACAGTGGGGAGAGAAGTAGGAAAGGAAAATGAGAATAATCTCCACAAAAGCTCTGTTTTCAAACAGATTCAGTGGTATAAGCATGGAATTGGGGGAAACAAAACTAGTCAGGGTGTGTTTTTTCTATACATTCTTGCTTGGTATGGTCCAGTTCCTACAGAAATAAGCATTTCAGCTGGGAACTGATCAAAACATAGTAAACACACACTTGAAAAACATGGGTTACACGAGGGTTTATACAGATTCAGTTACACAAGTATTTTCTCCTGCATGAAAAGTGACCTAAGTACTTACTATATGGTTCATCTCAGCACAGTCCTACAAGTAGTTAGACTGGAGTAATCAATCAGTCAACCACAGGACACAGGCCCAGACTCCCTAAACTGCACACATAGAGCAAACCTCTGTCCAAACAGCTTAGATGAAACAGCAAAAGCCACAAAGCATACAGTCAAAATTAACCCTGTAAAACAATCCTTGTAACTCCAATTCCTCCATCCTCACCTCCTTACATGTGTAATTCTTACAGCAGAAAGTGTTGTCTCCTCCACCATAATGCCTTTCACTAACACCTATCTGTGGTCTTTCACACTGCTAGAGCCTGTCCTGAAAACAATCAGTTCCTACAGTAAAACTCTATCAGTAACTTCGGAGACGTTTTTTTCTTGTAATGGGTTTTTCTCAAGGATTTCTACTGATAATATGTTGCCTAATTACTTAATTGCATGATAGACTAAAATGGCGCTGAAGGTGCCTTGTCAATCTCTCAGGTAAATTAGACAGCACCATTATCTAAATTCACTTTACCAAAATGACTTTATTCTCTTCTCAAACAGAAATACTGTCAAAAGCAGTGCATATCCCTCATAACTTACGTAGATTCAAGTAGAGATGTCCTCTTTTCTCTTAGCAGAGATGCGAGCAAATTCTCTTCTGTTTCATGTTCACTCATTCCTATTCTGCCCAAGTGTTTTCCAGGTGTATCATGTTCAAACTGAAACTTACGTGGACTCCTATAATGTCTGTCTGTGCAGAAACTCTCTGAATAGCCTGATGGAGTTATCTGTTAAAAAATTGCCAACATTTTCTTATTACACAGGTATGTAATGTTCTATTAAATTCAGGGCTGTAATCTTTTTGTAATCAGGTTTTGTAATTCCTGATCCTCTTTATCTACATTAAGAAGCATCCACAGACATTTCACTTACTATTTATTAATAGAAAAACTAATTATCATCTATTCCATATGATTAATTCATACCGATCAGTTGTTTCACGAGAAGTAGATTTCCCTGAAGGTCTTTATCTATGAAGGGGTATGAAACTTCTGGAATGTTGACTGCAGATTGGAGCTAACTTTTTATTAGTTCCCCTTTGAATCATCTGTCATTATAGCACAGATTCTGTCCTGGGATCTCCAGATGCAAGAGCCCTGATGGTCAGGACAAGATGAAGCTTGAAGGACTTACAAACTGCCAGCTTCTTACATGCAACACCATAGACATGTCCTAGCAAATTTTTACATGGGATCTCTCCAGCAATTCAACCCCATTTAAATTAATGAAAGTCTTCAAAGAGAATTCATACTGGGCCCATTTGGATACAATTTCTATCAGCAGATACCAGCATTATGAGATTAAGATGCTTAAGAGTTAAGAGAATGTTTACAATACATCACTTACCTGTTTATCCACTTCACAAGGGAAATCCAACGATACCTGAAGGCATACCTAGTAAACAGAGGAACACAGAATTCACACATTTCAAACAGAACGTCATTATTCTTCATGATTACTAACCAAAATGCCCCATTTTGTGTCATAGTTTAGCCTGTTTCAACTTTTAAATCAGAAGGGTTCACCTTTATTTGCACTTTACAATCCTCTAAAGTCTCTCGCAACCTGAATTATTTTATGATTCCATGATGCTTTCTGTCACATTGCATTTAAGTGATAGAATAGGAAGACAACAGTTTCCTGTATGCATGAAAATGTAGTCATCAAGCAATCAAGACATCAAGTATTTCAACCATGAAGAAGGATCTACAGCATTTTTTCCTCAATCATAGCAAGTGAACCTTATGCAATTTGTACTATAGGCCTGACTGCAGTGGAGGCTGAAGATCAGTCTGTGTGCATGCAAAGAAACATGACTTCAAGGGACTGTCATCCCCATTAAGGAAGATTATAACTCAAACAAGAGAAAAGAAGGACCAGAACAAAACCTGCCCTGACCGCAGAAGCCTAGCAGCAGAAAAAGCTTTCAGAACCTCTTTAGGATAACGATTAGTTGAAAGCAAAAATCAGATATCAAGAAGAGTATGCTTTGTTTGTAAAAGACTGTGTTCTGAGAAAATCAGAACTTCTAAAGGCATACAGAGAGAAGAGCACTTCAACATAATGTACCCAGAGTGGAGTCCTACCTGACTGACCCTCTCAGAAAATTGGCTGTTCTGCATCTTCCTAGCATTGTCATCAGCTTCAGTCTTCATCACAGGCTCCTCTGTTGTTTCAAGACACTACACAAAGTATGGAATGATGTGAAAACGCAGCACAACAAAAAATACCGTGATATGAAACATGCATAAATAAGTCAGTGATATGTCTTAAAAGAAAAATAAGAAATGGCCGCAATGCAAAGTAACAAACACTGAATTAGGTTTCTTCAACAAGATCAAGGAAAATTAACACAGAGCCAGGAGCAACTCATCTTAAATACAGTGAAACTTTGTCTTATACTTTCCTTCATTTATATTTAACCCTTTCTCCTCAAAGTTTACAAAGAACATAAAAACCTTCTGGGAAAAGACCTCTGTCTCTTCATGTTCTCACTGCCTATTTTATTCTCCAATTTCCAGAATGCATTTTCATTTGGTACACAATTTATGCTCCAGCATCCAAAACATAAATGCTTTTAAAACAAAGCACATGTAGCTTGCTAGACAGTAAAAAGATTTCCTGTAACACTTCAAGTTACAATCTGCTGCCTTGCCCAAATGTGCCAATCTGCAGCAAATGGTGCCAAATCATCTTTTGTTCTACTTATTTTTCACAGGACTCAATCCATAGCCCATCCCAAATAATTCCTGAGCAAAGAGGAAAACTCAGCTTTTTTAGTAGCAGAACTGAAGTTCCTGACACCAGCATTACTGGCAGGAAGGCAAAAATCCCTTTGGTTTGCTGGATAGAATCACAGCCTGGTTTGTGTTGGAAGGGACCTTAAAGTTCATTCAGTTCCAACCCCCTGCCATGGGCAGGGACACCTTCCACTCGAGCAGGTTGCTTCAAGCCCCATCCAACCTGGCCTTGAACACTGCCAGGGCCGGGGCAGCCATAGCTTCTCTGGGCATGCTGTGCCAGTGCTTCAGCACCCTTCTTTCTTCCTTATGTTTGATCTAAACCTCCCCTCTCTTTAGATCTTTGCTGCTAAAATCTCATTAAATAGTAGAAACATGCAAAAGCGGTGGTGAACATCAAGGATGCTGTCTAAAATGTCTAAACCATATTAGTATACAGCATTAACACAGAGGATTCAAATCTGCATTATTAGTCTTAAAGCATTTGTGGCAACAATCCAGCATCTCCGGGTTTAACAGTCGTATTTTGGTGTGACTTGGGTGAAAGAAACATTACCTTAAGACAACGAAAGCAGAATCTTGCGCATAGCTATAGAAAATTGAGTTTATAGGCAGAGAGATTCAGAAGATGGACTGGAAGGAAAGAAGCTGGTGCCTAGGGGTCATGCATGTGATATTTATAGCTTTGAGGGATATACAGCACAGGGCTGAAACTTATGGCAGGAAAAGAAAAACCTGTTTCCCCTGTACCACATGCTGGAAAGTCTCAGCTCACAGCATGTCAGTGCAACCAGAGGAAAGCAGGATTCTGCAAGGGGCATAAGTTTTCCTTCTTAAGGACAGTGGGAATTGAATGCCTGTGTGGGGTTTGAGTTTTAATTGAGTATGCAAAGAATGTATTCATATATATATACATATGTGTGTGTATATATATATATGAAACAAATGAGAAAAGCCTTATCTTCCTATCCCTCCAGTATTAGCAACTCTAATGGTTTAAAGCATGAATTTCAAAAGGCAGAAACCGGATGGTACAGCATATTGATATATTTGCCTCTTGCTATTAAAAATCTATACTGAAAACTAACTTCCACCTCGTGATTGAATTATTTTGGTATCTGGTTTTCTAGGACAGCACAAAATAAAGACCGTCTGAAAAGTGGAGGAAGACACAGACAGGATTCTGGTATACAGCAAGGGCATGCATTATAAGAAGATCTTTTTGTTGCAATCATGGGATGGCAAAGGTGAAGTAATTTTAGCTATTATAAAGAAAACTGCTAAGGTTTAATCTTCATGTGTAGATTCAGGACAAATCTTACACTTGTGTATTAAAAGTAAACTATTTTCACATACACCTTTACCCACCCAATGCAACTGCTTTTTATACCTCAGCATTTATTAGCACAGGCTTTTCCCAGGCCAGTATTTGGTTTAATAAGTGATGATACTTAGAATGAAACCATTACACAGGACCACTGGGTTATAGAACACTGTTAAAACAAACGACTGTGATTTGAACCTGGTCCTGGGGCTGAGAAACTGGAAAGAAACTTTCTGTGCTCTAAGGAATACAACCATAATATGAAAAGAAAATAAGTGTCTTAAGGCCAGGAAAAGAAAAAAACCTACCCAGAATAAGCTGCTGTTTAAAGTATTTCCTTGGAGACTAAAAACCTTGAGAATGTTCCTCGTAAATGAACCACTGATATGCTTGGTTTGCAAAGATCCCTGGAGCCCTGAAGGCTGAAATCACTGAGGCTGCTTCTCTCTGAGAAAGCAGATGCTCAGAGGACAGTACAAAAGCACCCTTTTTCTCTCCTCCTTCTTCCTCCTAACATGAACATTAAGCCAAGACATAGAGTACTAGGGGCTGTCAGACCTTAGGGTGATGCCCTGCAGAGGTACCAACATGCAGATTCATCCGATCTGTGCTCCAAAGCAGGAGAAAAAGCCAAAGGAAAAGAAAGATGGGAACACTGTAAGGACCAGAGAAGGATTCTTCTTGTGCCTGTCCAAATCCCTCTTATAGCACATATGTTAGTGTCAGCTCAGCACTACCTGGCAGCAAATTCTAGCCCAAAATACACATGAAAATCAGAACTTAGGGGGTTTTTGACAATGGTTATTAAGATGAAAAACACACTGCTGTCATAAGCCATAGCCTGAAATCCAGGTTGCCATTTATTGCCAAGACTGATCAAATGATGCTTTCTTAAACTAAATACTTAATTATAGCTCCTTTCACTTTTGAGCTCCATAGTGGTATTAGCATTCTGGCATGGTTAAAATGGTTAAAATACCCCATTTTACTTTCCTGTTTCCTTTACCAGAATGTTGAGGTTTATTTGTATTTTAGAAGCTTCACTCTGTCATTCTACATCTAATTTCATGTAGACAGCTTCTTAAGGAAGTAGCCCTCCATATAGTTTTCATGCTGAGACAAACACAGCAGCACGCAGTATCTTGTCAGGATAATCTTTATTACACAGGACATGAGTATCTTTGGTGTTATTAACGGCATCAGTGGTAGTGCAGCACCCTCTGCAGAGTAAAGAGCCAAACTGCTCCACATATTCATCTATAGGAAGTGCAGACTGCCCACAACCTTTTCATGGAAAGCTATTAAAGGAGGATGTAATTCATTATTTTGATAAAAGCTATGGCAACCCAAAAGGTCAATCTATAATTAAGAACATATTTCAATTAAAGGTAGCACCAGCATGGCTTCAAACTGAGAAAGCAAGAGTATTTTGTGACTAGAGGCTAGAAGGTTCACTAGAATCTACCAGAGCCTCCTTCATCATTCACACCCAGCAATCCAGCACCCAAAATGCTTCTCACTTTACGTATTTTGCCAAGGTGTCTTCTTCCCCACAGCTAAAACCAGTTTTAGCTTTGGGCTAAAAAATGAAGCATCCAGCAATGATTATTTCCTTGCACCTCTCGGCAATCTACCACATCCTGGCCACTTCTCCATATACTTCCATAGTGTATATGGAGGAACAGGCAAGCGCTTCAGTGACCTGAAGTGCTCGTCTCTCCTTTTTGGCGACAGTGAACTCTCATTTTGTAAATGCAGAGGAGATACAAACTAAGCTCTTACAGAATTAGACATAGCATCAGAATGACCCCTGAACAGTAGACAAGCAGACTTTCAGTAACAACTAAAATGCTATACAAGATACTGCTTTCTTTGTCAACTTAACTATTTCTTCCCCTTTCATTTGACAAAATAGATATACCAGAACCCCAAGTAATATTTATATGCGTACGTTGCTTCCTTAAAATTAACTTGACACATCTCTGAACACTTGCATTGAGCTCACTCTTTGTTGTGCTAACATCTTAAAGTCACTTACATCATTAATTTCAGAAGCTATTATAAGGCATTAGCAAGGCCTGAGGGGTTTACACTCATTTTGCACTGATGTAAACGACTCCACAAGGTGTACCATATGTAAGAGTCAGATTCACTACTTTAATAGAGAAAACCTACCTCACTGTGGTTTAGTAGTTTTACTGCTTCGTTCTCTTTGGAGTCTGTTGTACAAAGTCCAAACTGCTTTTTCTTAAGTTCTTGATTAACTGACTGCAGATCTTTAACCATCAAGAGAAGGTCAGCAACCTAAATAACCAAAGGAAGAACACACAGAACTGGTTAACATCCACACTAGTATGAAAACAAACAATGCTATATAAATCTCCAGCTAAATCTAAACTGCAGAGCTGGGAAGCCTGAGTTTCTATACCTGCTCATGAGGCAATCTCCCTAAGTATGAAAACATGGTTATGTATTTGTGAGTTCAAGAAATGTAAGACCACAGTTTCCAACCATATTATTAAGTTGAAGTACCACATTTCAGAACTCAGCAGCAAGAAGGAACCCGAGGGCACCTCACACCAACAAACTGATTTAAGAAGAAACATTTTAGTGCAAGGGAAACCAGCGTTTCAGGGAAATAGCAGCATTCAGAAACAGCCTGGTTCTGTCTCAAACACCTTTTATAACTACTATAATTCTGAGTAGTTTCACAGGACAACCATGTTCAAAGCTCTTGAACAGACATTATTGTCACAGAGTAATGTAGACTCATATCAAGAAACAGAATGGTTTGGGTTAGAAGGGACCTTAAGATCACCTAGTTCCAACCCCCCTGCAATGGATAGGGACACCTCACACTAGATCAGGTTGCTCCAAGAGGCATCCAACCTGGCCTTGAATACTGCCAGAGTAGAAGACAACGTTTGCAGAAGAAAGAGGAATATCCTTATTTGACCAACTGAAATATTTGGGAAAACAGACCAGCTTTCAAGCATAGAAACCTTTTTTCAAGTAAGAAATGGTTTATAAACCATAAATTCTTTTGCTAATGAGCATCCCTGAACCTACTGAACGGAATATGTTCAGAGATAAAAGTGGTATAACCCCAGAATGGGATTGGGACACAATCTGGGGCTCTGTTTATTGAAACCTGTTCAGTGTAAGGCAAACTTCTTCCCTTCAATTACCCACCCCCAGATTCTGAACACCAGCCTACAATTCAGCTGGCCATGAGAAACGTAAAACTTGATTTATGTTCACTTCTAAACAACTATATTCAAAGCATGCCTTTATCACAGATGGGCACATGGATCAGAGGTCACTGCACAGGATAAGGAGCCACAAGAATGAGTTTCTGAACTGCGATAGATACTGATTTACCCACTGACAATGGTCTGCACATTTAATCTCTGTGAATTTCAGACCTCCTTATGTAGAATGGAGAGAACATTAACCTACCTCAGGGTTATTTATAACATGCCATATTTACCAAAAGACTTGCAAATCCTGGGCTGGAGTATGCTATAGAGAAGTAGAAATTCTAGACACCACTAAGATTTTCATGATTAATAAAGGTGCATGAAATACACATC
This sequence comes from Psilopsiagon aymara, assembly GCA_024733675.1. NCBI lineage: Eukaryota > Metazoa > Chordata > Aves > Psittaciformes > Psittacidae > Psilopsiagon > Psilopsiagon aymara. The sequence continues at coordinate 18,861 of JANRGW010048695.1, forward strand.
GTAGGATTCTTAATGCACAAACCTTTCTTTGGAGGTACTTCATAATCACTGAAATATGGTACTGAGTCTGAAACAACTTCAATCCAAGTGTCTATCATAAAACCTTTGCAGCAAGCTGGCCATCTTTCAGCTGATTCTGAAGCTCATGCGGTGGAACAAAGACTAAATAGTTCATAAAAGGCAGATCACAAACCACAGAGATGAAAACTTCCAAACCCTTTCAGGACTACCCGACCATACCTAAATAAACCTTTTTTGGGAGAGATACACAGACTCTAAACGAAGTAGAATTAAGCCATTAGAAACAGTAAATAATAAAAGAGATCAATACCTTTTCCTTAAGTTCTTCAAGAGACAGATGGTCTATCTGCGGGCATAAATGATCTTGCTCTCTGAAACAGATACTCATATAAGACGTTTGATCTCCACAGAAAGAAAGTGTTTCATCTGTCAAAATAACCAAGGATAGGAATTATTTCAGAAACTGATTTGCAGAGAAACACAGCATCAAATGCAAAGACAGGACTTTTTAAATAAGAACCAACTAGTAAAGTCTGTGGGAGGCCAGTTAAAATGTTTCAAACCCCAAAATAAGTTTTCTTTTTAATCAGATTGTGCCCTCATATTGCTTTGTGCCGCTGACACGCAGACAGGCTCTATTTTCTGGGGCTCTATTTTCTGTGGTTATCAGGATGAGTTCTGAATTATAATTTGCATATTTAGCATTACAATTAGGAATAATTTTTAGGGAAGAGCAGGAAGGCACAAATAGTTATTCTGGTTTAGCCATCTTCTCATAAACACAAACACGAGGCCCCAGGGCGAAAAGCCAGGTTAGACAAAGTTGCTGAATTGAGTTTGCTTTGGGGTCAAAAGACTGCAGTAATTGAATTGAACACAGTTACCTATTCATTTCCTCTCTAACTGCAGGAATGACTTGTTATGTTTCAATAAACACCTGCTCATTTACGCTATAGATGACAGCTAATTCTATAAATACATCTCATTAGATAGAGAGAAAGCGTATTTAAATTAGGACAGAGGAGATATCCAAATCCTCTTCCCACCTTTGACACTGATCCCATGGCTGCTGCAAAGACCCAGAGCTTCACAAATGACTCTTAATTTTCAGAGCTTTCATTCCTATCAGCCTCACCCTCAGCACAACTGCTCTGGGAAGCCAGGAGTATCCCCAAGACCCTTTTGCCTACCCTGGTTCATCATCTCTGTGCTGCTGAGATTGGAAATTGCAACAGCAGAAGCTTACCTTTTGTCACTTAGCATAGCTGTCAAGAGAGTGATGCTAAAATTGAAAATCTAAGTTGAAAGGGGTAATTGAACAGGCTCTACTGTTATTTATATATCCCCTCATGAATAAAACAGATACCTCTGTACAGATGCAGTAAACTATATTTAACTATGTCCACTTCAATTATTCTTTTCTTTATCTAAGTATATACTAAAAAAACATCCAAAGAAGTGCAATAAAAAAAGCCAAGCCAGAAGATAGGATATATTTAAAAGCTCTACTATTTATGAGTTACAAAGTAAAACCTCTGGCTATTTCTTCTTTCACTGGAAGAACTTCTGGTAGGAGGAGTTTAGCCATTTCCTGAGACAAGCTCTTTACCAAGTGTTGTGAAATAATTACATTCCATGGCCAGAAAGTGATCCCATGGCCACAGATTCATTTAAAGGCAGGAATCTCTCACTTCTGCAGAAAACAGTCAATTCTATGGGTGCAAAATTGTAGGCAGCTTGAAATGATCACTGCAGTAGAACTGCCATGGAATTTGCAACATTTGCTGCACAGAAAGACCACTGATTGCTCAAAGACATTCTGTTTACAAATCCCCCAAGTAATTTTCTGTATAGAAAGCTGCACAGAAGTCATTTTCCACCTTTTTCTACTCTCAAACGTTTCTTCCCCATCACAGCAAACTGTAATAAAACCAGTTTTGTGCAAGCTGATCAAGGAAAAGGATGTGCTGTGTAAACAGACCTTGCCGGGTTTTAATGTCCTTAATCTGATCTTCTAAGATCTTCTGGAGATTCCGATTATCTAAAACAGCTTCTTCTAGTTGTTTTCTCAACATGAAAATGTTGTTCAGCTCCATCTGCAAGCTATTTATACTAAAGAAAGAGAAAAAAAAACAATCTTCAATATTCAATTCAAAACATTTTGTTGTGGACCTAAGCATGTCTTATACACAGGCGCTTCCACACAGAGCCTGTTTCACATTAAGCCATCACTGGTTTTCATCACACAGTTGCAGCATTCTGATGCATAGGCACAAACAAATCTCTATATTGATAGATGAGATTAAATGTTTACGTATATGACCTTCTCTTGCTGCTTGGAGCTGTGCTGCTTCTATGACATAGCTTCAATGGATATATTCCACCAGCGAAGTGCTGTGTAATTCTTTTTAAGGTAAATCACAACTGCTAACTTCTGAAAAGCATGCCCAAAAGTATCATTATCACATAATACTGATGGCTCTGTGCATTCCACGATATGGTGATCCTGGAAACTTTGTTCCCCTCCTATACTATACTATACAATCTAATGCTCCACTTAAGATAAAAACGAAAAGATTGTGTTTCATTGAAAACATGACCCAGACACAACTGTTTAATTCCTCCATTTATCCAACAGTTTGTAAAAGGACTTTTTAAGGTCTAAATTGTCTCAATTATCTCAATGGGGTGTAAATACCAAAACTTACAGATTATAATTTGTTAAGGTGAAATAATTCTTTAAACAGCTTCATTCCAAAGTGGCCACTGAGGCTCTTGAGCATCAGCCACTGTCCCCCAGCATCAGTGTCAGCACTTCTGGCTGCCCCTTGCTGTATCTTCCCCAGACCCTTAAAGAACATCAATTCAGTTCTGATCATCCCCTAAAAAGACTTAAATACACTAAAAACTGAAATTGTAATACAAAATAAAGTGGGATTAGTAACAAATTCAGTGTTACTGAACTCACTGTACTATTTACTTCACTCAGAACCTCGCTGCTTGAAGATAAATTAAGCTGCGGTCAAATTTCCAATCCACAGCACTAAATGCCAGAGAATTCAGGAATCTTTACAACAGATTTAAATCCATCTTAGAGGAGACTCTACAGGAACATCCAGCACATCATACTCATGTGAGAAGAACAGTGTATTGTAGAAACACATTAATTAAAAGGCGGCATGTATGAAAAGCCTCTGACATGACTGGTGTCAGTGTTTCCAGCACAAGAAACTAGTGCTTTAACCAATCCTTCCTCCTTCAAGAGGATCTTTGAAGAGAGAGCTCTCTTAAATGCTCAGCAAAAAAATTAAGAATCAAATCAACCCCACACATTACAAGAAGCTAAGTAAGCACATTTCCTCCCTTTTCATGAGCTAAAGGTTTTATAAGAGAAAGCATTTATTTCCCGCTTGAAGAGACACAAAATGTCTTGGTCCTGACATCCAGTAGCTTAGCTTGAAAAATAACCATCCAGGTTGCTTAAAATAAATAACGCCTAAAAGAAGATTTGTCAGCAAGAAAACAGATGTTTGCCTAAAATCCGTGGCACTGCTGATGGCAATTACACAAATGAGGAAGTGGAATTTATCTGCAGGGCTTGTTTATCAACTACCCAGAACTCTGGGGGGGTCAACTCTTGCTTGATGGGATTAACAGCACATCTCAGCCCACAAAACTACCAGGAGGAGATGTAAGACAACCTGCCTCCAACTTCCAGCTCTCCTGCTGAATCACTGCACATCCTCTGCAAATCGCTGCTCTGTGCATCCTGTAACTCAATAGCAAGAAAACAAAACTAATGATCCTACTCCTAATTCTACAGAAGTTAATTGCAAAACTCCTATTACCCTAATGATCATAACTGCAGTTATCATTTTCCTCATTTGAAAGGTATTCTAAGGAAAACTAGTATCAGAGCTATATTATTTTGTTGTCATCACTCTGAAGTGTTGACAACCACCTTACCCACAGAGCACATTTCAAAGTCAGGTTCCACCTTCCTTATAAGACATTAAAAACAACTGACTTGTTCCTTCATTTGGTGACTGTTCAACAGAAAAGTCACAAAATATATTGCTCTTTTCCCAGAGAGAAGAAATAAAGTCCATAATCATAGAATCACAGACTGGTTTGGGTTGGAAAGAACCTTATGATCATCCAGTTCCATCCCCCTGCCATAGGCAGGGACACTTTACACTAGACCATGTCGCCCAAGGCTCCATCCAACCTGGCCTTGAACACTGCCAGGGATGGAGCATTCGTAACTTCCCGGGGCAAGCCATTCCAGTGCCTCACCACCTTTACAGGGAAGAACTTCTTCCTTATGTCTAACCTGAACTTCCTCTGTTTCAGTTTGAACCCATAATCTGACTTCTATCATTACTCCTAGGGAAAAAGACTCTGGTACTTGGAACAGCTTCCAAGCTGGGGCTAAGCAGAAGATGGCATTATTATTAATGTGCTTAATTCAAACACTGGATCTCACTCACTCTAGTGCTATTCACTTGATGGTTTCCAAGCTGTATAGTGGACTATAAACCAACTGCAAAATACAAACACACATCTCCACAAAGCTGGCAGGTACAAGCCACTGCTTTCAGGCAGGGAGAGGTGGAGCCAGCTCTCTAAATACTGTCAATACCAAGTTATTTGTAATCATAAAAGTAATTTCTTTATATAAAGCACTTACATTTATTTTTCCTAAAGGCTAGAAATTGTCTTTATTTTATCCTAACGTGCCCTCCTCAGCTGCCAAGCAATAACAGGCTACAAAGTAGGCCACAGACTCCTTCCTAAAATGTTGTATTCTTTGATTCTCAAAGGTTAAAAAACACTTGCTCTGCCACGCTTCTGAATGCCTTACATCGAAGTCATACTATGCAAACTTCAATTACTCTATTTTGTTTAACCTTCTGGTTAAAGAAATCTTACTGGCTTATGTTTAGTGTCACACTTAAGATAGGCATTATCTGTATTTCAGGAGTAAAACATGAGAAACCATCCAGCACCCAAAAGTTCAATGTGACTTGATTTCCCCCCCTATATTCCAACACAACTGATTCTGGGAAAACTAAGCTGCTTGCTTTGGTAAATAAATGGAATTGTGGCTCATCTGAGATTTCAATCCAAACACAAATATTTTCAGGAACATTTAAGTAATTTACATAACAGAATCTCACTTACACAAATATTTCTCTTTTAAGGAGAGTACTTACAGCTCCTTTATGCCTTATGCACAAGTGACAGGTACAAAATAATCACCGCTCCAGTGAAGCTGCACATTTGTAACCAGATGCTCTTTAGATCCTTTCCAACCCAAACCATTCTATGATTCTACCTTCTGCCTTTTTCCCTTTGAGTTTAGATCCCTGGTGGTGTTCAAGGCCAGGCTGGACATAGCCTTGGGTGATATGGTTTAGTGGGAGGTGTCCCTGCCCATGGCAGGGGGGCTGGAACTGGATGAGCTTAAGGTTCTTTCCAACACTAAATATTCTATGATTGCCCACCACAACAGAAACAGTACTCACCTATCCGACTCTTTGAAGGTCTTCACTAGCGTAGAATAAATATTTTGCTCTTTTCTTAGAGCAAGCATCAGCTTTTCATATTCAGCTTCTTTATTTTCCTAGATTAAAACAAGAACATACTAAGTTTACAATGTCAGTTTTACTTTTGCACATCTACAACTGTGTGTGCCTGTGTCCTGAAGAAAATGTGAAATGAATACAATTCAAATCTGCTGAACAGGACTGTCCACCTCCAAAGCCTAATCTGAACCTGGAAACTGTTCATGATGCTTGAAACCAGCTATTATTAAAGGAAGAAAAACACTGCTTCACTATTTCCTTATTATGAGTCACAGATCGAAACAGCGGTTCAACATTTTTATCACAGTCACAGAATCCCAGACTGCTTTGTGTTGGAAGAGATCTTAAATTTCACCCAGTTCCAACCCCTGCCACGGGCAGGGACACCTTCCACTGGATCAGGTTGCTCCAACCTGGCCTTGAGCACTGCCGGGATGGGGCAGCCACAGCTTCTCTGGGCACCCTGTGCCAGCGCCTCAGCACC
>JANRGW010048699.1:0-18778 GCA_024733675.1 Psilopsiagon aymara
GAGCCTTCTCTTCTCCTCTGCCCCAGCCCCGCTCTCAGCCTGGCTCCAGAGCAGAGCTGCTCCAGCCCTGCAGCATCTCCATGGCCTCCTCTGGCCTCGCTCCTGCAGCTCCACATCCCTCTTGTGCTGTTGCCCCAGAGCTGGATCAGGACTGGGGGGGGGGGGTGTCTCCCCTTCACACAGGACTGGGCAGGGGGATGTCTCCCCTTCACACAGCAGAGGGGGAGAATCCCCTTCCTGAGCTGCTGCTCCCGCTCTGGGGATGCAGCCCAGCACACTGGGGGGTTCTGGGCTCAAGCGCACACTGAAGCTGGGTCATGGGGAGCTTCTCCTCACCCAACATCCCAAGTCCTCCTCCTCAGAGCTGCTCCATGCAGTCTCTCCCAGGCTGTAGTTGTTGCTTTTGTGCTATAAAAAACTGATATCCTCTGATTTGGTGATGGGCTACAGCCAAGCTGTGCTGTGCACCACGATTGTGTCCTTGTGCGTCAGAGATGTACCTGTGAACAGTGCGCAGAAAATGCAGGAAGCTTGTGTGGTCTGAACTGATTAGTCATTTAAATAAATATATTGAAGTGTGTAAGAACTTGTAATGACTACAGGGGAATTATTTAATTGCCAGAAATAGTTTTTATAATGTTTAACTGCAATCAGAAATGAGAAGTGGTGCATACGTTCCTTTCTTTCCTATCAATCATTTTCAAGAATAAAGCCAGATAGAAATTTACATACTGCCTTTAAGATTTTGACCACAATTGTGTAATGAGAGTGATCTGTGAATTAATTGTTTTAGGAGTTGAGCCTCATGTTATTCCTGCTAAAAGCATAATCTCCTTTGTCATGGAGGTTCGTAGAAACTGATGACTGATTACAAAGCTGAGCTGACACTGGCTGTCCCTGTGTCCTGCTCTCCTCTGCTGCCTGCAGCAGGGACCATCCCTGGGAAGCCCCGACCTCAGTGGTTAGCAGCCAGGAGAGGTTGGACCAAGGGTGCCAGCCCACAGCAGCTCCTGGGTGATTGATGGCTCAGAGGACACTGCTGTTATCACCAGCATTAATACCAGCACAGACTCGACATGGTTACTCAGGGAAGCCCAGATAGTCATGAAAGTGGTTCCATTTCTTATCTTAGTTGTTATTACAATGGGGAAGGATAAGCCAAGAGCTTCACGTTGCTGTCAGTGATCCTTCAGCAGAGATCTTGCTGTAGAGAACAAATGGTAAACTTCTACAGCAAGCACGCTCTTATTCAGTTCTGTGTTTTGAACAGTGAACTCTGAGGGTAGAATTCCTTTATTCTGTCTGTCTATTTAGTTTGAGCTGATATAGTAGGAGGAGAAAACTACAATGTGCTGTAGAAATGGATTGTCAAGGTCTTGTTCTATGCCAAATAGTGATTTAAAGTGACCTGTTATCATGCTGATTAACTTAGGGGTGTTATTACAAACAGTTCAGGGAAACATACTTTTAAATTATAAGTAATATATTTGTGGGTTTATTAATATTCCCAGGAAATCCTGAAATGATATGCAAATTAAACTGATTTAGTCCATGAGGCACCTTTATTAAGCTTTTTGTGGGGATATGTGTGCTCATGAAGGTTAAAGATCTGGCATCACTGAAAATGTATTAATCAACACACAAGATATAGCACAATGCACTCTTCTGAATGGCCTTGGCTCTGACCCTTTTAAAGATAATGGGAATACTGTCCACTAAGAACTAGATTATGACGATCAAGTGCATTTCATCAGGGTTTGACTTGAACCATGATCCCAGAGGTGAAAAGGCAGAGGTTTATCCACTGAGACAACCAGCCCCTGTCCAGATAAAATCTTGAATATGATGTATAAGGACAAATTAGGATAGAGGAAGGAAATTGATTGTTTATGACCATTGTTACCTAGGACTGGTCATAAGGAAATCCTGTGCATCCTGAAACTGCCTCTTTTATTTAAGGTGGTCATCGGAGATGCCTGATTTTTATAAATTACTAGTAGGAAGGTGGCTTTGTGCTCTAATCCTTTACTCAAAAACATCAGACCCGTGTTTGGAATTGCATTTGCTTAAATAAGTTAGTGATTGGTTGGTATGTCATTGGATAAACAGATAATGAGTAAGGACAGAGATAGGAAATATTATCACTAACTTGTTCTCACTGGCAAACACAGAGCAATTAGGAAAACCAAAATCTGAGCATGTGAAATACCTAAAAGGGCTACAGCCTCCACGGGAAAAATGTTAGGGGTACATAATAGGAAGAGATTGACAGCAGTGTTTTGTCTAAGTCATTGTTCAGGTATTACAGGACTAACAGGCATCGTAAGGCAGTAAGTGTCATTCAGAACAAGAACTACTGCAGTTCACTTCCTGAGAAGTGTTTGTTAGACCCTGGTGCTGGTCCAAGCCCTGAGCCTGGAGCACGTTCATCAGCTGAGCACGTGCCCGCTGGGGAAGGTCAGCACCACACCACTGAACCTGGTGTCTTGGCGCAGGGTCTCTGGTCGTGGTCCCCACACCACTGAGCTGCAGCCCTGCTCACAGTGGGTGTGAGAAGCGTGAGAAATGTGGCAAATTGGGCAAGGAGGCAGAGAAGGGAGCTCTAATGGGACAGAGCCAATAGCAGTCTCCAGTAATTACTCTGGTGATCAATAGACATCAAGGGGAAGTGTGGCTCCTTCCAGGCATTTTGAGCTACTTAAATATTTCTGTAACAGAAATATTATTTTTTACATGGTTTTTTTGAGAGCAGTTTTCTGAAAAAGTTAGAATACTTCTTAGCAAGTGTTCATATGCTTTAAACCACGTCTCTTGAGAGAGAGGTGTATTGACAAAACGGTTTTCTTGGGGAAGCTTCCACTGAAATCCAAGTTTCTAAACTAATACCGGCACAAGGAGTCTGTGCTGCCAGTCTTATACTGCTCATGCCTATTCTGATGCTAAGAAAAGTGCAGTTGGTACAGTTTCTCCGTGTGCCAGATATCCACATTTATGGAGGAATTTACGATTTGACAACACTGCCATTCAGGATGTGAAGAAAAATCCTAAGAAATACAATAATATACAAAAGCAACGTGAGTAGTATATTTATAGTCAGTAATTTTGGCTTTTTTTTTTCTGTGAAACGTGATTTTGAAGAATGGCTTTAACAAGATTCAAAATACACAGTGCTGGATCATTTTACAAAGTCTTAGCTGGAGAAAATAGTGGCTTTCATATTAAGGCTGGAGCAGAGCTGTGTGTGGCATCCTCATGAGTAAGTAGAGGGATCAGCATTTCCGCAGATGTTTGTTTCAAGTCGGCAGACTGCTGCATCTGTTTCTAAATATTTTTCTTTAACTGGAGAGCTGGATGAAATCAGTGTATTTCCAAAGACTCTTGGAAAAAGTAATTGTGTGCTACCCCCGCCTGGCAGAGGAGGTTACAGTAGCCAATGCCCACATACTTTAATTCGTTAAGGTAGTTCCTTTGTGCTTATTTCCTCTTTTTGGTCTGAAACTTCATTTCCCTTTCACAGCTGTGAATTCTCTGGTGGGCCCTGGAGATAGATTTGATAAATGCTGCTAATATCACCTTCTGATCTACCAATGCTTTGACTTTGATCTGTAGGTCTTGATGAATAATTGCTGTTGTTCCACTCCAATGACTAAATTAAGTTGCCCTGTTTAAAAGGGTTCATACACGTGTGATTTTAGCCAAGGTGGCCTGTTGCAGCACACTGATGGAGGTTGACCTTCCAAGAGTGCCTCATTGCTGAAAATGAAGCAAGCAAAATTCCCTTGATTGCTCCAGCTGGCTAAGCTCTGTTGTAATCCTTTGATTATATATTTTAAGCTGCATTTAATTATGCTGCTTATGGTCAAGCTACATAATTCTAAAATTTAGTATTCCAGGTAACAATTGTCTTTGCCCAAAGTGCCTACTGCTTCACCACATAGAGCCCCATGAGCTAGAAGGACAGTGACCTGCTGCCCGTCCATCCAGCCCTGCTCAGCCTTTTCTTGCAGAGAGGGGTCCGGGTTCTGCAGGCAGTGGCTGTGCAGGACTACACGCCCTGGTCTCATGCATTGCTCCCTTCTTCACCCTGGCACAGAAATGCACTTGTACATCATAGTGCTGTCGAGAAAAAAAGAGGCAAGTTGAAACTTCAGCAGCTCTGACAGCACAGTTGCCTGGAAAAGCAACAATTTGGTAATTCTCGTAGGAGGTGATGGGCACTGCAGCTGACATGGGCAGCAGCCCTAAGTACTTTCAATTCTACTCAAATTAAATAGGGAATATCCTTACTGCAGATGCAGTCATTCTTTAATTCTGTGCAGAGAACTTTGTTGATACCAAGCCAGTTCCCCTGCAGGTCAGTAAGAGCTTGAGTACACAAACTGGCTGATGCATTTGGCTCATGAAGTTTGCTAAATGGAAACACAGAACTTCAGACTGCAAAATCCTGTCAGTAGATTTAACCTGGTTTTACAATTCGTGTTCTGCCCCATTAGTTTTTATTCTCGGCCACAGGCCAGGGAATGCTGCTTGCCCATCCTGTATGGCTGCATTTCCTGAGGCACATCCCCTTGCATCTCATGGGTACCAGCAGCTATAGATGTACTACTCATACATACGGGTGGTATTTTCATGTTCAAGATATTAATCCAATGTTCATGTTTTGCTGGTCACTAAACATTTTAGGGCAAGTATCTTGACATAACATCATCAGCTCAGTGCTAACAGAAGATGAAACATTGGTCCTGCATCATTATCGCTATCACTTGGGTATAAATACATTGGTGTAATTGAGTTGAGGGAAAAACAGTCTTCTGAACTGCCTGTGACATACAGTTCTGGAATTAACTTCCAGCCACAGCATTTTAAAATCTGTGTAATTGCCCAAATTACCCCAGCATGTCATGTAACGCCTTGAAGATTGGGTTCTTAAGGATGATCTTATACTGAGTGAATTAAATAGAATAATATATTGATTTTTAGGCTCTGAACTTAATTTCTTTGTCATTTTTAAGGCATTTAGAGTGACAGACACACTGATGTTTGCTGTTACAGCAATGACATTATTCACAATGCTGTTTAGTGTACACTATGGAAGTAAGTGAGCAGTTTGTGCTGAAAATGGCCATGGTTAGAGGATATATGTGGGGTGGGGGTGTTTAAATGCAATTTTATATGCTTTAAAAGTAAGATTCTGACTGCTTCTCAGTATCATCTGTCCTATAATCATTTTCATGCATTTTCTGCAGTGCCAAGGAGCTCCAGACACACATGTGCCTGTCATAAAGAAAGTACAGTCAGATGATGTCAGGTCCTGTTCCTTCTCTTACTAAGTTGTACTGAGGGAAAATGATATCTATAACTGTTTGTGACAAGGCCTAGTTGCCACCATGGGTTTTCACCAGGAATCTAGCATTTTGAGAACACAGGCTTAAATGAGAACCCAAGTGCTCTTAAAGCCAAAAAAAAAAAAAAAAGTGATAGTTAAAACACACTCTTCTACTGAAAAATGAACTGGAGTTTTCTCAAAAGGTCAAGTTTCCATCGTTTCTGCCCCAGTGACTACAGTGCCACCAGGTAAATACAGGAAAGCTGTTCAGTGGCTTCACACTGCGCAGACCTTGTCACTGCCCTTCCTAAGAGCCGCAGATGTCTCTGCACAGTTTGTGGGCACATTGGAACAAGGGTGACAGCTACTGTGACACTGTCACTTAATACCTGGACAAGCAAATCATTTGTTAAAACTGGCTATTTGAAGTAGAGCATGAAATGAGTCTGTGAAAAATAATCCAGTGAAAAGATTCGTTTTACACATGAGATAAATTGTCTTCAACAGGCATTCCCTAAATACTTCTTCTAGGCTCCTAGTTGGGCTTCGACATCCAGCCGGGTCATCCTGAGGTTTTTGCTTTGTCATTTCAGGAAAAAGATGTCCCTTCACCTGGGGGAACTCGGGGAACTGATAGAGAGCAGGGCACACAATACAGCCTTGTTCCTGTTATCTGTCCTCTCTGTCACAGTGTCAGCAGCTCATCTGCATGGCACCAGCACAGCTGAACAGGCCACTGCAGCTCGTAAACCCACCCGAAACTTCTTTAGATAATAACACAAGTCTGAAGGCTTTGTGCCCTAACCCCCGGCCATTGTTTAGTTTGCAAGTATCATCAGAGCAAGAGCAATCAGAACATATAAATTGTTAAAAGTGTGAATTGGTGGGAGAGGACAATGCCTCTATTTACAACTGCCAGCCCTTGGAATGCCCATGAGTAATTTATACCATTGTGTTCTGTGGAGCATTGTTCTGTTATTCAGTCCTTGTGGTTTTCACACTCCAGCAATAGCCTTCTTTCTCCTGATGCTCCTGCTCTCCTGCTCTGATCTGTTTATTTGGCAACAGCAGGAAAAATGTATTTGCACTGTAGTAATAGACATACACTTCAAAGAAAAGTTTTAATGGGGATGGCAGATCTTTTCCTGCGTTACACTCATGCTGGACTGACAGTATCTTTAAGGTGCAAGACATGTGGAGCAGGAAGGAGATGGTAAGGTCTGTGTTCATATCCACTCTGTAAGTATGGAATGTGGCTACACATCTGCTACACTTGCTTAAATACAGGATCGCAGCCTAGAAACACTCAAGGTCAAACATTTTTTCCTGAAGTATGTTGAGATTGCCACATAAGGCTGGTGGCTGGACTACCCCAACATTTTTAGGATTGGCCATATTATTAGGTACATACCAAAAGTTTCCACACATATGTTTATAAATGTTTATCCAAAAATCTGGGGTACTGGGGCTTTTGATCAGATGTCAAAGCATGCACAAATTGGCTGCAGCTATTTATATTTTTGAATCACTGTGCATTGTCACCACGTGTGGTGTGAGATGCACTGAAACAGGAAACACTGCCTGTTACTTGGCATCCTGGTGTAAAAGAGCCTGGGTGTAGCAACACAGTAGCTGAAAACTGGAGAAAGCCTGGAGATGAGCTCCTGGGCAGTGCAGGTGGCTCAGGTAGCTGCTTTTCACACAGATAATTAATGTGTACAAGTAGCTGCTAATTGCACATTTCAGGAATGATTTATGAGGTGACAGAGGGGAAAGAGGGACACGATCCAATTTCTTTGGGAACCTCTGCCATTCATACAATGGTATCAGCACAGCTGTGAGATGGGACATGATTAATGAACAGTGGGCAAACACACCACCGTCCTGCGGGATACTGCTTGCATGACGCCTGTCAAAATAGAAAGTGGCGCTGAGAGCGGCAACCGGCAGCAAACAGTGCAGAGTGGGAGCTTTGTGTCTTGTAACTCACTAATTCACTTGGATGTCAGGCCTAACACCAGCCGTGCCTCTGAAATAAGTTCATTTATGTCCATCCGAACAATTATTGGCATAATGCGGACGATTACCATTGACTTGTTATAACCGGGTTTGTGTTTATGCACGAACAGTTGCAGGTATTTATTTTCTCTATAGAGGGCCGTGGAAAACAAATTAGGCAGTGACTGGTGTTTATACAGGGCATTAAATCTAGACTTGTGAACATCTCTGTTAAATATCTGCCTCTAGTCTTCTGTCTTGACTGCTGCCTGGGAACACATTTTGCCCACTGACATGTGCCCCTCTTTCTGCTATGTGACATGCACCACCCAAAATAGGTGTGCAGAACCACTGCTTGTCTTTGCTTAGCAAGACTGATGTGCACATCCCTGTGTTTATTGTACCTTCTTATCTCAGCTAAAGATAATATGAAGAAATATGATACTTCATGCTGGCATTTCTGGGGGCCGATTAGTATATCAGTTTGCTGTGCTTCTGTAATGCTGCTCTGCTTTATCCTTGAAAAGACTGCTAGTAAAATTCAAAAGTTCACCCGTCTTGAAATGGGAAGTGTGCATGTAGGTCCCTGCTGTGAAGAACCAGCGTGCAGTGTTTCACCTGGGAGGAAAGGAACGTTCTGGTCATTTCTCTCAACAGCTTAAGTATCAAAATACTACTGAGTGTTTTGCACTGTTTTTGAAACTATTGTATGGGGGATACTCGTCAAGCTGTGTAACCAAAGTCTCTGTTTGCTTGCTTTCATATAATGTAGTATTTTTAGGTTGCTTCAGTTCAACATTAAAGAATGAATACATTTGTTTCTATCTTTTATAGCTTTTAGAGTTTGACAGAGAGCTGTCAGTCTTTAAAGACAGATTGTATGAACTGGACATCTCATTTCCTCCCAGGTAAGATTCGTTTATAATCTCTTTCTTTAACTAGCTAAAACATGATTGTTATTGATGTAGGAAAAGCGTGAGTGTTCCCATATGTACTGTAGCAATGATAATGCTCCTCATTCCTTTCATAAACATTTGACCTTCCCACATCCCACCATTATGGTGCAGTTGCTTGCCGACGGCGCACTGCAGCTCCTCGTTCAGGTGAACCTGTCCTTTAGAGCTGCTCTTATATCAGGTGTGACATGATTGTGTGCTGAGAGATGTGCCGCTGCTTTGAAGCACTGAGCCCAGATAACCTGTTAGCGCACTTTATTGCAACCATTAAAGCAGTCATTACCTTAAGTTGTTGAAAAGTGACTGAAAGCAGTGGTGCTCTCTGGGAAAAGACTGAGGGGGGCAGATCCCAATGCTGTTCCTCAAGAGGAACCTAGAGGAGTATTAGGAAAGAGGACAGGAACTTGGATGCTGCTTTTCAGTTTCAATAAGCACAGTATATAACTGTTAGAGTATTTTGGCCTTTTAGTGCACATGCATGATTTTAATCAGCTGTATGCCTTCCATGAATTTTAGCATGAGTAGACAAGCATTGCTGTCATACAGACCCAAGGCTTTTGTGAATGCTGGTCCTGGCTGGAAGAAATCTATGGAAAATTTGGTAGTTTTAAACATGTGTGGCCTTCTTACACAGAATGATGAAGTCAAATCTCACAGTTGCTTTCAAGGGAAGGAAATACTGCAATTGCAGAGAAATTTTAAGTCCCAGAAATCACAGATAAAAACATACATTTTATATACTTTTTGACTTAAATGTTGCTGTTTTGTTCTTTATGGATGGGAAGAAAAGTATGATGTTTTGGCGTGCACCAAGAAAAAATTTGGGAAGCTTGCTTTTTCATTATCATAATCTCATTATTTCTCGGCAGCCATCTGCGATACTGATTATATTGATCCCTTGGGACAATGGAAGTATGCATGGAGAGGTTACTGCTGCTTGGAATTGTTCCTATTGATTGAGTTCAGTAGCAGAGGTCCAGCAGTGTATGTGGCTCTGAGTCTATTTCATGAGCTGTGTTCATTGTCAGGGTAAAAGGAGGTGTGGGGAAGTAGATAGGAGTTTTTTACCAGATATACTCTTCTACGTGATCTCACCAACTTCAGTGCTTTCAGCCAGAACGAGGTTGGGCAAAACCGCATTGCTGCATGGATGGGTTGCAGATGCTCCAGACGTTTTGGGCAGTATAGTTTGGTGTTACTCTGCTCTCAAGCAAAAATAAGGCATTTGTGCAAGTAGTGTTTGTATCAAAGCTTTACTTTTGATCTGTCTGAAGCGATGTGAACATCAGGTCAAGGTATAAATGCTTGAAAAAATTATTTTCACTGATATGTCCAAACCTCAGTAGAGATTTCTGTTGCCACTTTAGTGGCTGAGTTTGGTGTAAGTTGCATGGATACAACCCATGATTTTCCACACAGCTATCAAGGGCCATGCCCTGTGAGGCTGTGGTCAAATAATAAGTGAGCTTTCGTCTCCTTTACGTCCCGTTGGAGGAAGTAGAGATGAGAGACCTCCGCAAATGAAGTAGAGGTGGAACAAAAGCTGGAACTTTTGTACAGGAGCCACCTGGTAGCTGCTGATGTTGCAGTAAAACCAGCAGCGAGCTTTGGGGGGAGGGATGGGGAGGACCATACGAACAGGAGCAAGAGGAGGTAAATTAAGTATTAGTCAACTGTACTGGTACTCTCTGCTACCTCAGTATCTGAATATTTTGGCACAGAGAATGAACATCCAGATGATGTATTTCAATACCATTAACATTTAAGCTACTGTATGCCATATAGGTCTGTTGCTGTCTAGAACACAAATAGTAAATGAAGTGCTACACTGTAGATGAACTCCTGGTAAAAATACAAGACCAAAATGTTCCATTCCAGGAATCCTGATGGATGAAACATAGATTTTGACTTTGTCTAATTGATGTAATGCGTGAAATGAAAGAAGTACCCTATAATAAGAGCTAAGTATTGTCTTCCCTCCTCTGCCCACATGCCTGCAGACTTAGCTAGGAAACCACAGGAGCAGCTTTCTGAGGCCATAGTGCTGTCATCAAAGAGGGCAGTCACCAGCTTCTGATGGCAACTTATCCCCTTCTGTCTCAATTTTATTATTTGGTTTTGTTTGCTAGCAAAACTGAAGCCAAATCTAGCTTATATCCTTATTTTGTTTTGTACACACCTCCAATATTAGAGATGAAATATTAATGTTAAGTACAGCTTTGGCTTGCAGAGTTAAAGTCAAGGCAACTGGGCCCTAGCTGATATTGACCCGCATTACAGGACATGATGGACTCAGGTCCTGCATTCAGTCTCCTCCCTCTCCCAGAGCCAGGGGCCATCGCACACCCACTCTCAGCGTGATGCTTGCCATGGGCATGTGAAGACGGCTTTGCAGGAGCAGCACCCTGTCTCCAGACCTGAGATATCCCTATCTCAGAGCAGCTAAGATAGCTGCTGATAATCCTGCCCAGGGAAGCAGCCAGCAGTCACGTGACTCTTGCTGCTGTTGTCTTCCAAGTAGGATGAAAACCCAAGATGCCAACCACTTCTTGCCATCAAAGATTTCATTTCATTTTTGCAAGAGCATAAATGTTTGGCCAGAACATCTGTTTCACAGATGTTCTGGCCGAAGTCCCAGTAATTGAATTCCACCTCTCCAAATGCACTTGTACTTTAGCTGAATTTGTGGTGTTCTTCACTTCGTGCCTCAAACCGCTGCTCAGCGTGCTGGTGCCGTGCTGTTTGCTGCTGCCCTCAGCACTGAGGGATGCTGAGCTCAGCAGTTGTCTGCAGTCCACAGCTCCTGAGCTCGCTCAGATGCTTGCAGGAAAAGATCTGCACTGCCGAGGTTCAAGCAGACACTCTTGAGCAGGTTCCCTGTCCAGATAGAATCGTGGAGTCACAGACTGGCTTGTCTTGGAAGGGATCATAATGCTCATCCAGTTCCAAACCCCTCCTTACAACTAAGTAATAGTAATAATAAGAAATAGTAGAGATTTTTTTATATAACAAAAACTGGCACCTCCTTTGTGGCATGGAGGGGATGCTGACATTGAGTTTATGCAACGCAGACTTCCTTTGAACTGAAGTAGAGAATATGGATAAAATATGAGAATATTGCTACAAATACAAGATGTAAAACCAATGAGCTAAACTCATGCACACACAAAGAGCAAGCTGGCTGTACAATAGGGTGCTTTTTCTCACTCATCCGTCCTCATGTTTGGGAACTTTTGGCACAAGAACCCTGCTGTCTGTTCCCTAGTCCTTGCACAGGCACCAGGCTCAGTAAGTCTTGCCTTAGTGAAGTGCTGCAGGACTGGGTTCATGGTGGTTATAGTTACTGGGGGTGAGTGTCCTGGTTTTGTTTACAATGCTGAGTACATTGATTTCCTTGAAAGATACAGGTTGGGGTTTTTTCTGTATTACAGTAATGACCACAATGTGCTATTAACTGCAAAACCAGGTATTTTGAATGGGCAAAAGACTGGTGTTGTATGACATTTTCCTTTTAACTTAGAACCTGTTCACACGTGCAAGAAAGAAATGAAATGTACGACCTAAATGCCTTGGTTTCAGTTCCTAATAGTTTTTGTCCATTTTCCCCTCATTTTTAAGTCCTTCTGGGAAAAAGAAAAAAGAATCTATGTCTTACCATGTCTCAGTTGCCTTTATGTACTGTTTGTAAATATGAGCATGATATATATTAGTCGTGTATCTAGTCACACGAGATTGTGTATTTTTAACCAAAGGAGGCGATGATCAGTCCTGCCTATTTAGAAACTACTTGTTTAACCTCTTGGTATTCTTAGCTGGAAAGCACATGGTTCATCCGTTTGTTCTGCACGTGCAGCAAACAAAGCATTTTTCACTGGGGGGAGAGGCCAAGAAAGCTCCAGTGCTTTTTGTGTCAGGCTTATGGGCTTCATTAGTGAGCATTTTGAGGTCAGTTGTAAGCAATTGTAATGGTAGCCTTGAAGCAGCTTTTCAGAATTTGTTTATATGTGATATTTTAATTATGGTCCACGTATTCAGTCTGTGAATTTCTCTCTACTTCTGTTCTTAATCCATGATGTTATGGTCTCACACCATGGGATGCTGGCCGACAGTGGCAGATAATGTATCTCAGCTAAGATGGTACAGAATACATCTAGTACTACATTTCACATCTCTCAAAACTGAATGACCAGTTAGGACCATTTTCTCTTTCTTTCATTTACTTCATCATTTGTGCATACATTGAATTGCCTGATTTGCACACAGGGCTCTACACATCAATAGCATGCTTGCATTCCTGTCTTAATTGTAAATTTTTTCCTCTGAAAGCATGCTTGATATTCAGTGTGCTCTTGAGAAAAATAGAGAAGGTCACAGTCCTTTGAGTTGCAGCAGACTAAGTTTCTTATAAGTTCATTTTTTATCAGCATAAATTGTTTATTCTCTGGACTTTATCACAAGATTGTACCAACACGCTGCCATAGCTGTCCTGGCATTGAAAGCTTCACTCCTTCAAGTCAGTGGTGCTTTTGTGGTTAACTTCAGCGGGGCCAGAATTAGACCTTGAGCAGTTTTGGTTTGTTTTCATGCCACTCCTAAAGCCGTATTGCACCATGATCCAAACACCTCCGTTGTGAATATGCATAGGTAGAAACACACTGCCCTTTTACTGACCCGTGGCTTAGCTTGCTTCCCTGCGTGATGCCATATGCAGCATGGGATCCCCCAGTGCTGACTAGGGACCCAGCTTGTCCACTCTTGGACAACCAACTCCAGTTCTTCATAAGAGGGCCTTGGTTCAAAGGAAAACCACTGGTTTTATAGCATAAATATGAGCAAAGTCCCAGTTAAAATAATAATTAAGAAACCAGTCTATTTTCGTGGCATCAGGCATTACAGTGAATGTATGAGAGACAAAGCCTTCCTTTGAGAGGAAACCCTGGAGTTAAGCTAGCTCTAGTCAAAGTGGTCATCAAGAATTATGGACAGTGAGGCCAGTCCTCATTTCTCATGCCTTAGTCCTCATTCCTGCTTATTTCATCAGCACCATCACATGTTTGTACACGGTACAGATCTTCTCTTCAATACTGAGAACTTGTTCATATATAGGGGATGACCAGAATTCTTTTTCTCTTATAGTGTTTTCTCAGTTATGACTGTACAAGTATTTCAGGATTCAATTTTAGATCTGAGACTGTGTTTACAAAAAATGAGTGTAAACATCTTGCTGTTTTAGAAGGTATGTGGAACTTTTGGTATCCTCGAAGTGCTCATGTGCTTCTGAGTCCAGACTGAAGAAATAATCAAATCTGGTTCTTGCATATTCTCAGTTTTCACTTAAAATTATGAAATAAAAAATAATCTGGAGAAGGCATTTGTGTACGTTGCTGTGTTTAATTGTTTCATATTAATATATCTGCATCTTTTAGAATGAATTTCTCTGTCCCTTCTCCTCAATTTCAAATGAAGCCATGACAGGTAGGAATTTATTTTCATACTGGTAAGAATTTTCTTAAAGGAAATCACTACACTTCACTCTTTGGATGAATGTTTCTTGTAAGACAGTCTTTGTCCAAAATTCTTACACTCCTTTTTAAAAGTGAAAGTATCTTCCCATGAAACGCTGTAAGTTTTGCATAACATCCCATTGGATTGGAACTAGATGATGTTTAAGATCCCTTCCAATCCAAACCATTCTGTGATTCCATGATTAGTAAGTAAGAAAGCCAAAACAAAAGGCATTTTAATGCTTTCTCATAAGGTGATAAAATACACCCTTTAGAGTACAAGAACATGCAAATTGTTTTACACAAACCTGGAGATTCTGCTTACCTTCTCATTTAGGGACCTAAAGTTCTTAATTTGTAAGACCTTGTTTCCAGTTTTTCATTACACTGAGATACCATTTCAATAGAAGTACTAATAGAAGTGTTGACTTCTTGAGTAATTTTCTAACTACAAAATGCTGAAATGTTGAAATATTTCTCTGGTGTTTTGTTCTTCTGCACTGTGTTCACAGCTGTGATTACATTGTGCTCCTCCTAGTTCATGCACAGTTTGCTTTTTCTATAGTTTGTTGCCTTTCTTTTCAGTTGATTGTAAACTACAATCAGTAAGCAGGGAGCACTTAACTCTTATCGCCGGTTAGAGAAAACATCTCAGGAATCATTAGTCACAGCTCATGGCAAAAAATTAGCTATTCACGTGTTTCCAACTACTCTAGCATGCTTTTTAATGCCAGCTTTTAGAAAGTGAACTTTATATTAACCTTTTCTCATTTTCTTTCTAATGGTTCCTAGTAGTAAATTTTTGTTGTTGTAGTGTCAAATAAAAAGTCACTTTTTAATTCTGTAGAGAGTGGAGGCCCTGTGCTGAGTCAAAAATACTGTAAAATTATTTCTTTTAAACTACTGACTTCTTGCTTGTCCCTAAGCAATAGTTCAGATAATCCTGTAAGCAAATTGAAATACAGGGGCCTCTGTCCCCACATCACTCTATTTCCCAGATCTAGACTGCCATGGAGAGAGCAGGAACATCGCTGTACCACTGTCTTTTCAATGTTTGGTGTTTAAAAGAGCAATGAGACTAAACTGATGCCATCCATAATAAGTTAATGCAAATCTTTTGCACTTTTTGATTCTTTTGAGTGAGCACCCACCTTTGTTTGAAGCCTCTGTGGGAAGGTGTGTTGGCTATCCGTTGCGAAAAGCTGCATAAAAACACAGTGTAGCTAAATTAATATGGCCTTGTCATCCTGGCTTAAGTCACTGTAAGTGAGGACAGACAATTCTGTATTTAGATAAGCTATTTTTTCAAGGCTTCATTAAGTTTATAATGACCATTAACATTTATTACAGGTTGAAACGTGACATGAGAGGTTTCAAAATAAGAAGTAAAATGCTTATTCCCTTTGGTTCACAGCAAAATTTCAGAAGAAAAGCACCCTGGCAGGCTGTTGCTTGAGTATTTTCTTACCCATATAGCATATCTGCTAGGAGGTACTCATTTAGAATGCAGCAAGCACAAGTTCAAAACCACAAAGTATGAAGGGAGAATATGCTGCCACCCCATGGCCCACCACCCACCTGTGAGTGGAGCAGCAGAGATTAGTTCTGCTCCCAGGGCCACTTCTGCATTTCACAGGAAGCAATCGTTGGATAACATACAAAAAGCAGTTGTAAGAGTGGGGACCAGAGGCTCAGCATGGTTGGTAAGATGGCAGGTGAATGAAGATTTTTAGAATTACCATTTTGGCCTTAGCTGGGTCACAGCTAAATTGAAGTTCTTTGGTTTTAGCTAGCCCATTAGTCCGCAATTTGACTTTTCTTTTGCCCTTTTGAAACAGCAGTTTACTTTTAAGTTTTCAAATTACTAAGCAATGTACAAATGGCATTTGTTGGATTGTACCCAAATACATTTGTATTTTTAATCATACATTAATTTTGGTATATTTAGATTGGAATTATAGATATTGTAATAGTTCCATGAGAATTCATACTTACAGTGTATTATAGTTATAAATTGAATTTCTGGCTATGAATGGAATGGTGTTAAGGCAACCCAGTGAATTCATGTTAATGTATATGCAAGTGGGTTTCTGCAGGGTCTTGATGGACTCCATGTTAGTCAAGATTAGCTTCAGGACTATTCCCAGTCAACTCTGTACGTGGGAAGGATTCGAAAGCCACTTCTGAACTCTTCCACCAGCCGCATCTAGAAATAGCATTTCTGCAGGCTTACTTATGGAACTCAAAACCAAACAAAGCAAAACTATTGTTCTTCTTCAGTGCAAAACTGTGATGTAGGTTAAAACCATGTGTCTGCTTGATCTTACATGAATTCTTTATCCTGTTCTGTGTGACCATCCTGCTGTGGTGCGCAGGAGGTAATAGTCAAGCTGTCACCCCTCAGAAATGCTCAGAACAAAGCCTTTACGGAGCATAGTATTGATAGCCTTATTAGGAAGGTTGTCTCTTATCTCCTATTGTCTCCTCTCTGTTTAGCAGGGCACATGATATCTAGTCATTTTTCTAAATTCCTCTTCAATTCTGAGTTCCTTTTAGTTCTTTATATGCTTAAGGTGTATTGGCATACCATACTGTGTAACCCATGCATCCTAAAGAGGATTGCTGGTGATGCAGTGAGTGAACTTCCAAGGAAAAACCTCTCAGCCTCCTACCTGTTGACCTGTAAGTTCTGGAGCCATTCCATCCCCAGCACATTCTTGCGCTTTGCATTTGGGATCACCAGAAACCTGCCAAGGGAGAGCTGTAGAAGCAGCCAGAGTCAGTTGTTCCTCTCCCCAGTCAAGAGGTCAGCCTCTGCAAAGCCCACCCGTTGCCTCTTTGTCATCCCTAGGGCTGAGAAAAGGAGAAGTACCAAATCATGCTGCCTTTCACAACAGCAGGTCCTTCCTCGATCCTCCTGAAGTGTGCCAGAACCTAGGGCAGGCTGGAAGAGGGATCACAGCTTGGTAAGAAATCACAGGCTACATTGCAAGTCTGCTGTCTTCACACAGAATATAAAGACCCCTTCTAACAGAGTATTTTTCAGACATTATTCACCCCTTCCTATGCTCCAATATTTTGAGGCCTTTTACTTTGTATAGTGAATATTCATGTTTTCATCTCATTACCCTTTGTAATCTAATGTAACCCATGGCAACCTTAGCCATTGGAGACTCAATACAATTCAGAATGTTAAACTCTGTAAGCTCTGTCAGTCACTTGCTGGACAGCCTGGTGTGAGCAAATAGCAAGCCCAGTGTGAGGCTGGAAAAGATCTTGCAATAAGTCAGCAATCACTGCAAAAGGCAGTAGGTGTGAAAAAAGAAGTAACGACGTTGTGGTCAGTCAGTATACAGGTGGGCAATTGTTGCCTTTATCACTGCTCTCCATTAATTATTATAATTATTCTTGTAGCTGTTGCACAGCAAAGATAGGAGCTGACTTGAGCATGAATTCACACCCATCTACAAGGTTTGCTTTCAGATAAGTCTGCATGCACAGTAATCTCATGTATTAATCATTCTCTTAAAGTGACCTATTCTTGTTTGTTGTTGCATTAGGCTGTCATGTAATTTACTGGTTGGACATATGTTTGTGTCCTAGGTATCTTTTGTATGATACTTTTCTCAAGCAGACCCTCTGCATTGGCAGTATCTTGCCTTTGACACCTCTCACGAGGAGACAGGTTGAGTCTCATTTACTCTTGGAACAGCGTTTCTCCTTTGGAATTCTCTCTGGCTGCAGTCCCTTATTCTACCAGATCCTGTTTAGTCTATAATCAGTTTATTCCCCACCCTTGTATTTTGTCCTATGACCTTTTTTTATTCTAGTAGGTGGCACAATGATACATGTATCTTTTCTGATCCAGTTTGCACTACAGAGTGAGCCAGTCTGCTCTGCACAGGGCAAAGCCATCTCAGACACACTCACTTGTCCCTTCCCTTCTGCAGAGAACATCCGGAGGGGTAGCTGTGCCTTTTGTACTTGGCCTGTGGGGGCCATGGTACATGTCCCAGTTGTCACCCTTGGGTGTGAAATGGGAAGTTGATGGTTTGGATTCCAGTGGGCTGCCTTTACTTACCAGTGTCATCACCAACTGCACTGAGTGTTTTCAGAGCACACAGATCTGCTGCTGGGACTGGTGCAGTACTCCTGGAGCAAATGGGTTTCCTATTTCTTAGAACATTACCTCAGTAACACTCTTGTGTCTTCTTGTTCCACAAAAGGGTGAGTTAGTCACTCAAGTAGATTCATTAAAGCCCTAGATGATTTTATGCTTGCTCCATCTCTTACTTTTATAACACGTGATTTTTCTTCTAATTAAGTATTTTCCACCAAGCAGAAATCATAGAATCAAAGAATGGTTTGGGTTGGAAGGGACCTTAAGATCATCCAATTCCAACCCCTTGGCTTTCTGGGCTGCAAGCACACACTGATGGCTCATGTTCATTTTTCCATCAACCAACACCCCCAAGTCCTTCTCCGCAGGGCTGCTCAGAATCTCTTCTCTGCCCAACCTGGAGCTGTGCCTGGGATTGCTCTGACCCAGGTGTAGGACCTTGCACTTGGCACGGTTAAACTTCATCAGGTTGGCATCAGCCCATCTCACAAGCATGTCAAGGTCCCTCTGGATGGCATTCTTTCCCTCCAGCGTGAATCCCATGGAGCCTTGCTAAGCAGGTTCCTGAAGAGGCCCAAGTCTGCTCTCTTGAAGTCCAGGTCAGTGAGCTTGCCGCACATTCTTCTCACTGTCCTGAGGATCTCGAATTCAACCATCTCATGATCGCTTCAGCCAAGGCTGCCTTGGAGCATCACATTCCCCACCGGCTCCTCTTGGCGAGCACGAGGTCAAGCACGGCACCTCTCTTTTGTCGGCTCCTCTATTACTTGCAGAAGGACATTGCCTTCCACACAACGGAGGAACCTCCTGGATTGCTTGTGCTGGGCCATACCGTCCCTCCAACAGATATCAGGGTGGTTGAAGTCCCCCATGA
>JANRGW010048700.1:0-10088 GCA_024733675.1 Psilopsiagon aymara
ATGAGGAAGAAATTCTTTAGTGTAAGGGTGGTGAGGCACTGGAATGGGTTGCCCAGGGAAGTTGTGAATGCTCCGTCACTGGCGGTGTTCAAGGCTGGATTGGATATAGCCTTGGGTGATATGGTTTAGTGTGAGGTGTCCCTGCCCATGGCAGGGGGGGTTGGAAATGTATGATCTTAAGGTCCTTTCCAACCCTAACTGTTCTATGATTGTATGATCTTTAGGGCCCAAACAAGTGCTTGCATTGGTGAGGGCTCTAGAACATCCCTATATGGGAAAGGGGGGCCCATGGCCAGGGCCATTCCTGGTGGTCCCTGCTCCTGGCACCTCCACAGGCTCTATGACCAGCTTTACGGGGCTCAAGGCAGCCACCTCCCTTTGTGCATGGTGAGGAAGGGCACTTCAGTCATGGCACAGAAAGCCACTGTGGGAAATCCTAATGTTATGCTGCGGGGATTTTCTCATTGCCCTCACTGGGCTTTTTTTTTTAACTGCAAAGGGTTCACTTCTTCTTTGTATAACACATCACTGAAGCATCTCCTCACTGCAGTGGTGTGCCCGCAGCTAGCCTTCACCTTTCTTTTGGAGGAGAAAAACTGGAAGAAGCTGAAAATGACATCAGTGCAAATCCAGTCCCAATTTTGTTTGTTCTGACTGTGGTTTTTCTAGTCCTAAGGTGTCATTTCTTTACCAGAGCTGTTTGCTTTTCAGCTGAAAAAAAACCCCAGAAGGAAAGGCCTGGAAAAAAAGAGAGTCCTTTGCTTTTCCCCTTTGCAGGTAATCAAACTGCTTAAGGCTTGCTAAAGCAAGTCACAAGGTTACTAAATTTGGTGCTGTTTAACTGCAGTGTCCGAAGCTTCAGGAAACTGGGACCCCCTGCACTGAGCTCTGTACGAAAGGTCTCTGTCCAAGTGAGTAGGGGCCTCTGACATGCTCTGAGGGGTCTGTCTGGCGTTTCTGACTTGTAGTGTGCCACGGAGGGAATTAGAAAGGAAGCTTTGTACCATCTGTCTGTCCTGGTCTGCAAGTGAGCCTTTGTGGAAGTTACTCGGACTCTTTGGTGTAGGCAGGCTGCTCAGATGTTGTTTTCCTGTGGACTGTTCATCCATCAAATCAGGACCCATTGTGATACTGGTGGTTCACCTCAGGCACCAGTAAGAGATCAGAGCATTTCCAGGTTGGATTTTTTCAGCCTCAGGACATTGCCTAAGGCCTGTAACACCAGTGTTTTAAAGAGAATAGCCTTAAAATGCTACATCTTTAAATAAAAAATGGCCTTTTTAATGCACGTTGGCAGTAAGCCCCCAAACAGGCTGGCTTCTTTATTTTTTAAGGAATTATTCTCACTCCCTGTGCCAGTGGACAGATCTGTTATTTTAGAGCAAGTCCCAGCATCTGCTGCATAAAAAGCACATCTGCTCATCAAGGTTAGAGGAGGCAGGCGCAGAGATCACCCCTGGCAAGCACAGTAAGGGCTGGGGATAAGCAGATGTAAGAGGGTGGGAGAGTGTTGAGAGGCGCTTGGTACAGCGGCTGTCTGCAGCACCCACTGCTCCCTGCCCCATGCCATCCCTGGTCAGCCTTCCTTCAGCATGAAGAAGGGTTCCCAAGCTCCAGGACTCGGACTTATCGCTGGGCTCAGTCTGTGCTGCAGATACCAAGGTTTTTTCTATTCTGTCCATGACATTCTGCCCAGATTGCATGCTGTGGAGATTCAGACCTGTCACAGAGCCTTGGGGTGGCATGTTGGCGAATGCCTTGTCCCAGCAAGGCTTTAAGTGTATTTACTTCCCCTTGCCAAGATGGGGCAGACAGCTCCTCTGTCTAGGCATCAGACCACAGGCCTTGCAATGCCTTTGGTGTGCACTGTGCTTTGGCAGTGTTCAGGAGTGGCTGTATGGAACACCTTGTAGTACATCTTTCTGTGAAATATTTATAGAGGTACTATATTCTAATAAATTCCATTGCAGGCTCATTCAGTTCAGATAATTAAAATTCCCTTTTTAATCTATGGAAAAGGAGCCCATCAGTGCTGTAGAAATAGATTTGCAGCCAGCATCAACTAGCTGGAATCCAGGACATAGGCAAGCACCGATCCTCCAATAAACCTCAGATACAGGGAGAAGGTGGCAAAGCTCATGTGCACCCATGGAGCCAGGCTCCTACTTTCTGTGTCAGTGATGGAGATGAGCTTGTGCCATGACTTGAGAACAAACCCGGCCTTCCAGCAGTGACAGATCGCAGCTGAGGAGCAGCATCTCTCACCCTTGCTGGCACAGGAACAAATCCAAAAGCCCCAGACAAATAAATGTACAGGCTCAGGCTCCTCTGCTGGAAGATAGAAACTGCAAAGATCTGTAATGTCTGTCTAGAGGCAGGAACATTATTTAATTGAGTTAAAGGGAACTTTCCCACTCTCTGAGCACATGCATAAGTGTTGGTGCAGAAAAAAACCCCCACAAATGAGTTCTCATCAAAAAGCAGAAGTGAGCTATGAAATTGTGTTCAATGTAGTGGTGATTTTCTCTTCTCACTGTAGGACAGGACTGTAAGGGACGCAAGACATAAAGGTTCGAAATGAAACTCTCCCATGGAGATTTATTTTTAAAGTTCTTCCTCTGTGCTTTGCTTTCCTTCCTTGAATCTAAGTTGTGCTGGAAGCCCCTGGCACTGCCCTGGCAGCCTCCCTCCAACAAGAAAAGAAGGTGGCAGGGGGTCAGTCTCCTCATTGCTGCTTAGCCTGGCCATGCCCTGCTTCCAGGATACAGCTCTAGGGCAGAGCTGACTTTGTGGGAATTGCTGGCTGCAGCCCCAGCTACCCCATGTGTCAGTTTATGAGATGGGGTTGAGCTGCCTCCCTTCCAAGGAGACATTGTGAGGATGCTGTGGTTTGTGATCCTCAAAAGTGCCCTCAGGAGCCATGGATGTTTGTGCTCCTTAGCGCTCAGTCAGAAGGAGATCAAGCTCTTCCCACATGCAGATTTGCTGGGTTTGGAGTTTTCCTGAAATATTTTTATGCAAACTGAAAACAAATCAGGCACTTGTAGTGTGAAGCCTCACATAGCCAAGTTTAGCTGGTCCCTGATAGAACTGTCCAGGTTAGAAACCAGCCATCATCTGGAGAGCATTGGTGAGCCCATCCATCTATAGGGATCTGTCAGTGGGGATTTTAGGCAAGGGGCTGGCAGGTGAGGTTGGGTTTTGGGAGTTTGGTAGGAAGCTCTGTGTACCGGCAGTGCAGCGCATGATGTGGGATGGAGGTGGTGGTCTGTTGGTAACTTTGGCAGGGCTCTTCTGCTACAGGCCATGTGCAAGAGGTGACTACAGCACCTGATGCCTCCCAGCACTCTGCTCCTCAACCGAGCATGGCTTTGGTGTCGTGAACACCCCTGCCAGCCTGGGGAGGGGGCTGCTGCCGCAAGGGCAAGAAGTGGGTGTCTCCACCCAGGAGCTCTGGTGTGGTGCCCTGCCTGCTCCCACACCTGCCCGCATGCCCTGGGGGCATTGCTGGTGGTACAGCAGTGGCGGAACCAGCACTTGCTGGGTTGGAAGCCGTGAGCCTCCTGAATGCTTTCCAGTTTGCCAGCAGCGGCTGACTGAGCATCAACAGCAGCTTTTGCTTCCACTCAGAATCCCATTACAAACTCCCTTTCTGAATCAACCTGGTATTAAGGAAGTAATAACTGCCTTAGTAATTAGTCGTAATTAACAATAACTACAATCTCACACATTTAGAGTGATAAACAGCTCACGTGAGGAAAGCAGTGGTGGCAATGGAGAGGATTCAGGGCTCCTCCCAAGCACAATTAATGGGGAGAAGGTGATGGCTAAATGTGAGACAGAAGCATCATGCCTTTGAACAGGCAGACAGACAGACAGGGGTATTCATCATAAATGCACGTCTGCTGCTGGCACAGTCTCTCCTTGGGACCTGTAGCTGGTTTTCTGCACCTTGAAGTTGTGTGGTTCTGAAATATTGAGGAACGTCACCATTTCCTTCTTTCCACTCTCATCAGAGCCGTTAGCTGCCATTAGCAGCACCAACTCATATGTGACATTTCTGATAAGAAGGCTGTTTATAAACAGATGTGCAATAATTTCAGGATCATCCCCATATTAGTGTAGCATTACATGAATTTGTTTTTAAATCCTTTGGATGGCTAATTCCTCTTTGAATCCCATATAAAAGCACATGGTGATTCATCAATAAAATAATAACTGCTCTACTGGCTGCACATAGTTTAATCTTTCAGCAAATAAAGAAGAGATTGAAACTTGCTATTATCAAACCAGACCAAGTTTGTTCAGAAGAAAAAAAAATAACTGTTATTTTTGCACAAATTGGTATAATGAGCTGTCTCTGTGCTATTATCCCTGAACATTAACTGACTGTATTATGCAGGATAATACTCAGAAGAATTATTACTTATCTGCGTGTACATACATTGAATAATAAAATAATTAGACCTTTTAAAACAGAGGATAGAAAGGATTCCATTTACTATAATTCTGACTTTCCGATTATAAGGTTGGAATAAATAATGTGATATTTTATCAGTGTGTCAAGACAGTAAATGCTGGATTTATACATATCAGTACAGGCTGTGCATAAGGTATGTAATTTGTCAAAATGCAGATTGGGCAGACATTTACATCAAGGAAGTGAAGGATCTGGGCTGTTGAAATTCAGAGGTGGCTGCTCAGAACAGCATGTTCTTTCTAAGAACAGCACATTCCTGCTGCATGCAACTGCAGTTTGGTGCGGGGGCTTGCAGTGTGTGGCCCATGGCAGCCTGCGTGTGCAGACAGCAGGATGTGCTGGGCTCTTGCAGGAGGGGAGGCTCATCTCTTCTCTGGGTGTAGGACTGCTCCCTTCCCTCCTGGCTGGTCACGGAATCACAGAATGGTTTGGGATGGAGGGACCTTAAAGCTCATTCAGTTCCAGCCCTGTGCCATGGGCAGCGACACCTCCCACTAGACCAGGCTGCTGAAAGCCCCATTCAACCTAACCTTGAGCACTGCCAGGGATGGGGTAGCCACAGCTTCTCTGGGCATGCTGTGCCAGTGCCTCACCACCCTCATAGTGAATAATTTCTTCCTAATGTCTAATCTAAATCTGTCTTCCTTCATTTTAAAGCCATTTCTCCTTGTTGTATCACTACATGCCCTTGTAAAATGTACCTCTCCGTGTTTCTTCTTAAGCCCTCTTTAGGTACTGGAAGGCTGCTGTAAGTTCTCTTCTCCAGGCTGAACATGCCCATCTCTCTCAGCCTGTGTGATGGGGCAGCTTCTGCTTCATATGAGTGCTAGGAAGACAAAAGTGGTAATTGTGTTAAAAATGATGATGTATCACTGCCCAGAAAGGTAAAGAGCTCCAGACCTGGTATTTCAGACAAGCCCAAAGACACCCTTGGTCTCCACAGGAGAGGGGTAGGGAGCTTGGATGTGGCCTCCATCGCTGTCAGCTCAGGAGCAGGACAGGGTGGTGTGAGGCAGACACCTCCATCCCCAAAGGGCTCTTCAGAGCTGGGAGCCAAATCACGCTTATGGGTTACGGATTGCCTTTTAATGCGATTGCAAAAACAGGGAGGCCCTGGGAATCATCAGACTCCTTTATTGTACTGGTCGAAACAAAGTGGAATTGATGGGAGATGGATACTGCAGAGAACGGTATTAAAATGTTGCAGTGGGAAGGTAAGTGACACTTAGAGCTTCACCTTTTTGTCTGTTGCTCATTATTTTCTAGAACTGCATACACCAGATTATCTTGCCTTCGCTCAAACTGCTTCATGAGCAGGGTGACCTGAGCCAGGCTGGTCGCACTTTGATCCTTGGCATGCAATTGGTTTTGCTTCATTTGCCTTATGAAGAGAGTGACCTTCTGACTTGCATATACACAGCACAGTGATCCTGAGGAATGGCAGTGGGTGTTATCCATTTCTTGACAGATAATTATTTTAAGGGGGGATTGTTTGCTTGCCTGTTTTTTTTTTTAGGACACCTCAGGATAACTGAACTATGTCAGATAATGAAGAGAAACCAATTCATCTTGGCTCTCTTACAAATCCCAGGCACTGGGTTAATCACACAAATGATTAAGAACTCGAAGCAGACCGGTGCACCATTTTAATTCTGTTTGTTGAGAGCTGTAAACATAATTGATTTACATTTCTCTCCAATAAGTTAATTTGAGAGAGTGTTCCCATTGTGAATAATATCAGATTCAAAGCTGCATGGCTTCTAAATCTCAGTGACTCCACTGGAGAAAGTACAGATCACTCCTTGCTGCAAAAGGATAGAAAGGATGAAGACTAATGACTGGTAAATGTTGGCTTCCTGTAAACAGAAAATTACCAAATGTGACCAATGCTAAACATTAGCACTGTGACACAAGAAGCAACATGCTCTCCATTATCTGTGATAAGGTAATGGATCAGTGCTGAAATTCAAAGCTATTAAAGAAAATCTTCTTTAAAAGCAAAAGTCTCTGGCTTGATTCAGAATAGTTTTGCATTTAAAAACCTTTGTTTCCTGGAAATACCACAATGAACTGAAGGTTTGGTGAATGAAACATTTTTCCATCGCAAAATATAGAGAGGAAGAAGATGAAGGTCCCTACAGAAGGGTATTCCTTCAGATAGAATCTTTTGCTTAAATTTTGATGGGTTCAGAGAGGGAGGGAGGGAGCTGAGGTCTGAAATGCACTTCAAACTCCTGCTGATGCTGCATGTCTTTATGTCTTAAATTACACTGGCTTGTTGAAGCTTTCCCTGATGCGTCTTTTTTTTATTATTATTTGTCCTTTCCAGAAAAATCTCATTGTCATTTCTGCACAGAACCAGATAATGTGTGATTTGTGTGTGTGAAAGAGAATTCCTATTTTCTGGCTATCTGTGAGCTCCCCCTGAGAAGGCAGGAAAACACAGACACTGTGAAAGATCCCTTGAATGCTGTTGTTACCCTCTGTTTGTACAACAGAGTGAAACAATTCAGTCTAGAAGGGCTCAGAATTCTGTTTGATCAAAAACCCCACTACAAATTCCATAACTAGCAAAACCCCCACCCCAAACCCCACAATGAGTGGTGGGACAAAAGCACGCTTATTAGCATGATACAGGCAGTTGGGTGAAAAGAGCAAGAGAGGGTCTTATTCGTAGTAAAAAGAAGTTTAATTAAAGAATGCCTTAAAGTGTTTCAGCAAATATTAATAACTGCAAATGCGGAAAAAGTTTCCTTCTGACGCAGCCTAATCATGGTGACAGGCAAAGCAATTACCCTTCTTGATGAGATTAACGCAGGCTGGGGCTTGCCATATGCTTTTCAAGCATGGCTTGCATTCATCACATGGACATCACGAGCACTCTGCCCTTGCCAGCGCTCACATTCACAGCTCCAATCAGTGCTGGCACAGCTTCCCCTGCTGCAGCAAGGCAGCCCCCGGTGGGTGGGCTCCTTTGTGCAGACTGCTTGGAGTCCCAAGCCTGGCTCTTAGGGAAGAAATTTTGTCATCATCTGCTGGTAAAAACATGCAAGGAAGGCTCTTTTTAGCAGCAAAAATTGAAGATATTTGTAATTACCTTTGGTATTTGTTAGATTCTAGTCAGCATTGCTACAAAAGCAGCTCACCCTGTGTAGTACCTTTTGAATATCTCTAGCAGTCCTAACCCTTTGAGAGTCCAAATTTACACCCACATCCCTTGCACCTTTTTTAGCAACTGAAACATAAAATGATTTTTTTAATGTGATTATTATGAGGGTACAAATACCTATCACTGAAAATCTGTTTCTTTCTGGATTAAGTCTCTGACAAAGGAGAAAACAGTAATTTCAAAATGCATCTATGAATTCTGCTGCTTCCTCAGAAAAAAAAGTCTGGTTATTTTCTGCCCCATCCAGTGAATTTTAGGGATGCCACCTCGTATGCTGCTGTGCCATTAGGATGCCCGGACAGAAGCAATGTGACTGGTGCTAGGGAAGGCATATGGAGGGTGGCAGGTGGTCTTACCTCTTTCTCCTCTGCCAAAGCTGCAATGTGAAGGATGCCAGGTCCTCCAAACTTCAATTTTTCCAGACATGGCAAACACTTATTGCTTCTTAGCTCAGGGATCCTGGCCAGGACACCCAGGGACAACAGAGTATCTATCACAAGAAGTGGATAAATGTTAAAAATTTTCTGTGAAAGGCCAATGGTTATTACTCAAATGTCAACATTTTGTCAAGTCACAGAAGAAATAGAAAAGACCTTGCATTGTGAAATTGTAACTAAAGTCAGCGGTGACAGGCTGTTAATCACAGAGTTAGACAGACTCTAGTTAGACTTGTAGTCAAGGACTTGTCCAATATTGCTATCCTGAGACAGACACAGGCCCCGTCCTTTCCCATTTCTTAGCAACTTTCAGTGATTTCTTTCTAGAGTCTAGCTTATCAGAGACATGAGAGTTAGTTGCCTCACCCTGTTACAGATTCATAGAGTCCAGTCTAACTCAAATTAGATGGAAAAGGTTCTGTGAAAGTCCAGACATCTTTGCAACATGCGCAGACTAAGTTTCATCCTGTTTTTCTTGCTGTGAGTTTAGTGGCACCTGATCTGTATGAAACATGCCCAGTCTTTGAAAGCATTGTGGGTTTTTTTCCATTTTGATATACTTTTAAAAACCTGCTTTACTCAAGAAATGTATGACAGCAGCATATATGTTCTGAATAGGACAATAGGTCTCTGGTAGACTCTGCTTAGGATGAGGAACACCAATCTGACCTAATTTCTGTTTTTCAAAATCACACCCTGATTTTGACTTGATTAGCTCAAATAATAGCAGGTTTACAGCCCTTTGTCTTGTTTTACAAGCTCCTGTGGTTTTTTTCTGATATGAGACATTTTTGTTGCAGCTGATGAGCCTGATGACTCTTGTAGCACACTGCGCAGGGAGCCGGTGGCTCAGCTCATCTTAAGCCATGCCAGCCTGAGGCTGTTCAGCGTGCTTTTGTGGATCACAATGCTTCAGGAGTGCCCTAGTACACAGATCATCTCGCTAAGCCTGATGTTGTATTCCCTGGGAGAAGCCAGATTCATCTTGCTGAAGATGGGTCATATGCAGCGTAACTCATTCATTAGCACTTTCTGATAGGACCATATTTCACTGATGCAAAAGAAAAACATTCTTAAAACTGGTCTTCACAGGACGAGCTGTTGCCTCAGGCTGTTCATCACAGTGACTTATCACAACTTCATTTCTTTTTGGGAAGTACTCCCACTCCTTCCCTAGACCACTGTGTACCAGTATTTGTAAGGTGAGGAGGTGGGCTGGCATGCTCCATGGGGACCCTGGTATTGCTAAGATGTAAAAAATCATGGAATTATCTATTACTTTTCTCCCCACATTTCAGATGAGTTTGTTCAGAGGGATGAATTCACATGGTGTGTCTTGTTAACCAGTTTCTTATAAATGTATTAGTTTTCTAATGGTTGAAACCACCTTGTTTACTCGTGCTTGGTCCGTAAGCAGCTCTGAAGGATGCTGGCTCTCATAACACTTCTGTTTTCAACCCATGCCTCAGAAATTCTGGAAATCTGCTAGTTAAGTAGGTGTCATATTTGTGCTTTCTGTATGTCCTGGGTTTGGCTGTAACAGTTATTTTTTATCCTTCCTAGTAGCTGGTGCAGTGCTGTGTTTTGGCTTTAGTCTGAGAACAATGCTGATAACACACCAGTGTTTTAGTTGTTGCTCAGTAGTGCTTACTGTAAGTCAAGGACTTTTCAGTCTCATTCTCTGCCAGTGAGGAGGGGCACAAGAAGCCAGGAGGAAGCGGACAAGACACCTGACTCAAACTATTCAAAGGGGTATTCCATACCACAGCACGTCATGCCCAGTGTATGAACTGGGGAGAGTCACCCAGAAGGCCCATATCACTGCTCGGGTTGGGCTGGGTATTGATCAGTGGGTGGTGAGCAGTTGTGTCCTGCATCACTTGTGTTTGTTTTTTTTCCCTTCCCCCTTGTAGTTTTATATTATCTCCTGTCCTGGGTTCAGCAGTAGCAGTCATTTTTCTCCTTCTTAGTAGCTGGTGCAGTGCTGTGGTTTTGACTTTCA
>JANRGW010048701.1:1121-18668 GCA_024733675.1 Psilopsiagon aymara
CTCCAGGAGCAGAGGGAAGAAAAAGGGGGAAGTGAGTGAACAAACTGCGTGGCTGATTTATGGCTTAAACTACGACATCTATTTTAAAAGTTTTCTTAAAAATGGGATTTATGGCAACAACAGCAAGAAAATTATCTCTTGCAGTTTTACACGACTTTCAAGAAATCTTGCTCTCCCTTCTTTTGCTGGGTCTTCTGGTATCAGTGAGAATTGTATAAAAAGTAGTGGCAGGAAATCACTTCAAGTGTTTGCTTTCACTTTCGATTGGGGATGTTTTCATTATACTGCAGTATAAAGCTACAGTGGCCATTGTTAACTTCACCTCACATTCCTGCTTCTTATTTGAACAGAACGGATAGCAAATGGAGTTTATGAAGGCAAAAGAATAAGTCCTGGCTTTGTCATCTATGCTGTATGGATACAAGAATCTGCCAGAGCAGATCGTTCTGCAAAATGAGCATATAAGCGACAACATCTGAGGTTATGTCTGCTCTGTAATGTACCAGAGAAAAAAAATCTGCTAGTGTTAAATGAGCTTCTAACGAACTATAGTCTGGTTGTGGCAGGATAGTAAATTATCCTCTCACAGAGCTGGGCTATTACAAATAGGCTTTTGCTATCAAAACCAAAAGTTGATTATCTGAGCTGTGCAGATGGGCAGGAGACCTCAGTGCTGCATCTGAGTTTGAGTCAGGATGGCAACGGTAGAAGATCTTGCACTGCCATCTGCCTCAGGGCATCTGGAAGGTCCAGAATTTCTGAGCCAGAGCTTTAGATTTATCCAAAATATCCTGTACTTGGTCACAAAAGTAAACATCTTGCTGAAGAAAGCTTAGTCCCTCCTGAGTTTGTTTTACCTAGGTCTGGAAAGTGTCATTGTTTTGATTAAGCTATTTATAAAATTGATGCAACTAGCTGACTTGTGAAGCAATTTGGAAGATTAGTATAGTACTTATTAGAGGTTCTTCAGCGCTCATCAGGTCCCAGCTATTTACCCTTGTCATTAACAACCTTTTTGAAGAAACTGACCTTCCCTGCTTCCGAGGCTTGGTTCTGAGAGCATTCTGATCCCACTAGCCATGGAGTAATTCATGTAAGAGTTCAAATGTGTGAAACTAATTTTCAAACTAAATTGGCAGCTGGGGTTCAGATCTGCAAAAACAGATGCTGGAAGGTCAAAAAAAGTAAAAGAAGTTTTCTAGGACCAGGTACTGCAGGATTGGCTAAAACCTATTTATGATTGAGTTGATTTTATAAAGTCTATGTTTTTTACTTCATCCTGAAAGCTGTTCTGGGAATTTTAGTTTAATCAAGCATGTTAGAATTGTCTGAACACAGACTATGCCTCAGACTGAAATAAGAAAACAAAACTATATACAAATACTAAACAGGAACATTTCAGAAGATGCACAAGTAGTTTTCATAAACCTGTTAGTTACAATGTAAATGGAATCAAAACCTATGTTAAAAATTGTTTATACTTATGTATTTTGCTGTTTCTAGGGGCTCCTTACTTTTCTAAATCAGGTAAGAGAGTTTCCATTAAACATCATTTTTGCAAGTTGCTGTGATAGCATCTGCAACAACATAATGTGTGCCGGCCTTTTAACCTCATAGTGGTCATGAAATGTACTTGTACAGAGCTTGCTCTTAACCTGGACAAACACTGTTGCCTCTACTCTGCAAATACAGCTTTGTTATGAATAATCTACAATAGCCAATTCAACTTTATGAACAATTTTTATATTTGCCCGTGATTAATTTATATGCATCCTAATAAAAGGTTTCCCTAATCCCCGCAATAGGCCTTTAAAAACTCTGAGCATCTTCTCTTTTAAAAAGGCTACTACCTAGCTCTCTCCAACTTCTAATTGACTTCTTTGTCTCTGGAACATCCCCTCTGGCAATTATAATGCCCTAAATGTTCCCCTTCCTTGATAAAACACTAAAATGCAATATGTTAGAAAATGCATCCTGAAATACCATGCTCTTCAGAGGAGGAAGGATTTACAACCTCCTTAAGAAGAGGCAGACAGCGTAACTTCTGGCACCGCAAAGCCCAAGGATTCACAATAAAACCCTTCCTAAACATCAATGGAAGAAATTCACATTCAGATGATGAAATCATTAGAGATGAGAAAAGTGTTCCATAGGAAGGGTATTTAAAAGTTTGAAAGTGCTTACTTTTGAGAAAACATGTGGAGGATTAAAAAAAATAATAATTTTATATAATATTTATATAGTAATGCTGTAAATGTGGTAATCATTTTTGTTCTGTCCCAGTGGTCTGTATTGCCAGAACAAAGGAAGGATGTAATGAACTTTAGAAAGGGACATGTTTAAAATGTAAATACTTGCCCTTTTTTAAAAAATGTCTAAGAATTTAGAATAAGGTTTTAGGTTTGCCATACTTTTCCTGAGTCCTAGACATAATTTGGTGTCAAAAAGCCTGGAAGGATGAACTGTGTCATTCAAAAATGATTCAATTTTTTTGGGTTTGTTTTAATCTGGGAATGCCACCCTTAAAGTCAACCGTTTGCTGGCACAGTTGTTTGGAGTTTTGGGGTTTTTTTTCTATTGAAGTATAACCATTGGAGTAAAGTCACAGCGTATTGTTTTCTTCTGGAAAAATATTTGTTGTGCTCCATAGATATCCCTGTGGCATCCCTGCCAAGAAGTTATTTCTTTGTGAGTATGCATCTTGATCGGTTCCACATAAAAGGAAAGATGCAAAGGACATATCATAGCCCCTTTTTCATCTTAAAATTTTCACTTGCTCATGCCCTTATGATCCAGGCAGCCTGACTGATTTTTGTCTCTTTATTGTATATACTGTGGACCTCAGATCCAAGCACATGCATAATAAATCACTGCAGGTGCTTAATGGAAGGTCAGCTGAAGGTAGCAGAGTGGGCTTTAGCTGCACAGCGTATGAGTTTTGGAGATAGCACATTTGTATCTATAATGCAGTCAAATTAAAAGCAGTATCTATCAGAAGAAAAGCAAAGAAACTATTTCCAACTTACAACTGTTGTCATGATGAACTTTAAACTGTTTACTGTTTTAGTTCCAGCGCTGTTAAAGAAAAAAAACAAACCAAAAGCAAACAAAAAAACAACCCTCAACTAAAAAAAACACCAAAATACAAAACACAACAAAGCAACTAACACCCACAAAAACCCCCACAAATAGACTATTATACTATTATACAGAAGATGTGTATTTTCCCCAACTCTAAGATGTTTTTATTTTTGATCAAGACTGTATTTTCCTTCAAGCTCAGACTGATCACCGAAAACATTGTGCCTATTATTAAAAAGTTGAAGGAAAAGAAAATATCAATAGCTCTGTAATCTCAACTGTAGTGATTGCTGTTGCTCCCTCCATTGTGAAATGCAGACTTTTGTCAAGAAACACAGGAATCTGGTTGACAAAAAGAAGGCATATTAGCAAGAACTGAAGTGGCGCAGGCTTTAAAGTAAGCGGATGTATTCAAAAAAGATGAAATTAAATTAAAGCAGATGTTATTACTCGCTGCTATAATTCCATTTGTTAGCAGGAAAACATTAAGGAACTGTATTTAGCCAGATTGAGCAAATGTTTTATATAATTACTCTACATGCATAGATAGAGGGTATAATCAGAATCACACATTAGACATTGGAGTGTTGTATTGTATTGCTGGAGACAAGTGACTTGGGAACACGTGCTTCCTTCACCAGCGCTTATGAGTGAATAACTAAGACTTCCTAAACATGTGTCCATTTCCCCTTGGGGGCAAATCTCTGCTTGATAAATCATTTTTTCCTCTGCCATTAGTGAAGTTGTATTAAAAAAGAAAAACATGAGACTTGAAATATTCCTGGTATGCCTGCTAGGATCCAGTAGTGAATGGTCATTATGATAAAAAATACATTCCTTCCCTAATTTTAGGCTTTCTGCAGCCTAAGACAGACAAAAATTGGTTGTTAAATATGTTTCATGGAAGACTGACATTTTGAATAAAGTGGTTTCCTTTCAGAACAAAAGTGTGGTTTTTTTTTTTCACAGCAAAAAATAATTTTTGAAGGAATACAATTATAAGTGTTTTGAAATTCTTAAAAGTAAGTGAATTTAGGAGTCCAAATTGCAAGGTTCCTGGCTTAGACATAATGATCAGCTATCAGATCTAGAAAACTGATAAAATCAGCAGGATTTTGTAGTCATGGCTGAACATAAAGAATAATAGCTTGGGAAGATTCTCAGATGTGATGCTGTAAAGCTGAGAACAAATCTTGTGAATCCTTGATATGGCTGAGACCATGGGAATTAATGAGTTGAACACCTGCTCAGCAGGGCTAGTGAATGTTAGGAATAATCTCAGCTTTCCTTCTCTAAATCCATAAATGAAATTTCTAGGGCTTCCAGGCAGCATGAAAAGTTATGAAACCTTGTAGTCCATCATCTGAAGGTTGGGACAGAAAGGAGAGTTATTTTGTGCCATGGATCTTTGAAGAAGTGGTATCCCCAAATCAAATTCTGTCTTTATGTCAGGACCATGCAAGATCTCAGGTTTACACCCAAATGCATCCCTGCCCCTGATGTAGGAGCATGAGGAATCAAACCAGTGATTGGTCTTGCAGGCAACATGCATGGTGGCAATGTTCAGTCACTGCTGCCTACTAGTAATTGCTATTTTGTTACTGTGTCTGTCTTGCAAAAAAAATGCTACTTTTGGTGCATGTGCACTGGTTTTAGTTTTTAACCAATGTACATGAAAACAAGTTTTGAAATAGAAATTTCAAAGTTTGCCAGCATGCTTCCAAGACTAACAGGCTAGAGACAGCCCATTTGAAACTTATATAAAACTCGCTTTATTTTTTTGTCTTAGAAGTTTAAATGCCAGGTTTGTAGGTTGCTAGAGAAGGCATTTAGGCTCTCAAACCCCTGCTGCAGTCCTTTTTTTTTTTTTCAATCAGGTAATCAGATGAGCTTCAGGGCTACATGAACTGAAAACACTCTACAGGGCTTAAAAATTAATATTATTTCTGAAATCAATTATGGTACAATAACTGTAACGGGTTTTATTTTAGTCTCTTTGAAGCCAGTCGTATTTGCATATAAATCTGTATTCTCAAAGTAATGTGGGAACTAAAAACACTGTGTGATAAAACCTTGTTGAAAGTTATCTTCTGTATGTTGTGGGGATACTATGAAAATTTTGAATCTAAACTTAGATCCATCAGTATCAAATTAATCAAAGATGATAAAAGTATCAGTACGAAACTGGTCCATATTTGGTACAGGTTTTACCTTTGAGTAGGCAAGGTTTTTTGCTTTCTTTCATATGGTTTTTTTTTTTAGAATCAGAGGAGTCAAATGTTTCATTCTCAATATCTGCTTTATCCGCTTAGTTTTCACTCCTGAATATAACAGTCATGTCACCAAATGTTCTATTTCTGAGTTAAAGGGTAGCTATTAAATTTGAGAGGTATTCCCGTCTACACAATCCACTTAATCCCCACCATAAATAGAGCTAGAGGCACTCCCTGGGCCTGTAATTACCTCAGGGGTGTGGAAGAGAGTCTAAGATCAATGTAAAAATGTTCTAAGCTTCTAAGTAACGGTCCCAAACTCCATAATTTAGTATTGCAAATGGTTTCATTCTGGGACATTACTTTCTCCCAGAAGGCATTGGACATTTCAGCACTAAATGGGGATGGGCGCGCCAGCTAACACAGCTTTTTTCAGAGTATATCTGCAGTCATCTCATCAGCAGACTTATTCAATTGCTCCTTATCCAAGTGGTGCAGGTGACTTTTCTGGAGCCACATATTTGTCTGCAAATAAACCTCTGCTGGGTAGAGTCTGCAGCACCCAAAAGACAATGTATCTTTTCTGCTCAATGTGGCTTCTTAGGAAGTATTTCTAAATTTTGTGTGAAGTCATCTTTTCTGCAGATGCCCATTTTTAACATACTCCATTATGTCACTTTGCTATGCATTTTAGATCTTCACTGTAGCTTTCTATTTATAGATTAATTCCCTCGAGCTGTTAACTGTTTCAAAAGACCTTTTTCACTCTAACACCTTTCATATGTTTAACAGAAATACATTTTTCTATGTATTTTTATTTGAAGAGTTCTATGAAAAAATATAGATCAACCAAGCATATTAAAAAGCATTCATTTTGATGAACGCTTTTCTAAACTGAAAACAAGATGATATAAGATTTTGTATTATCTGCTTTCTGGTTTGGAGTCATGTTCTTTTAGATGCAAATTAAAAAGTCCCCAAGGGCTGCTCAGTAGCCCTTTACCTGTTTTGCTGCCGTTATTAACTCTTGCATGCTGGCAGCTCTTGCTTAAGAGGTCATCGCTGACATTCACTGTCATCATTAAGAGACAACTTTAAACTCATTGGAATAATTATCAAATGGTATGCTGGCACTCAGCTGAACGATAAATCATCTTGACTTACATTTTATCGCCCTCTGAAGCCTGACCCTTATTTTATTAATCCACAGGGGAAAATATATTAGAGAGGAGTGGATAAAAAGAAAAATAATTACTTGAATGGTCTTGAATAGACATAGCTGTCTTCAAAAAAGAGGGTCAATTTGAATAGTAAAAAATCAGAGAAGTTTTGTATATGGAAGCTAAGGAAAACATTCTTGTTGTATCTGAAATTACATTCCTTAATCTTCATCATTATGTAGAGTAAAGTAGGTTGTCCCCACCCAGTAACTGATCTGCTCATATTCCCAAATATACAAATTGTTTTTCTGCTGTTTGTTGTTCTATTGCAGGTAGGAAGATAGTTTTACATTCTTTCCCTCACTCTGTGCTCCTGCTTAAAATGCTATCCTTCATAAGTATTGTACTGCTTGTCACATACACAAAAATGTAAAACACCTAGGAAAGCTTATTGGCAGAAATGTCTGATCTCGGAGAATTAATGAGTATAATTCGATTTTAAAATGTAACAAACTTTCTTGCTGTTTTTATTCAAAGACACCTGTCCTAATCCTCAATTCCTACAACATAAAGGAAAGTCTGTTGAACTGCTGAGCAGCTGTAATTAAAAGTCCAAGAAAAATTCCAGATGCTCCTGGACTAACAACAGAAAGCACATCTACAAACAACTTGCTATTTTCAGTCATTTCATGGAAACAAATGGACATTGAAATGCAGGGAATTTAGGTTTTATCTTCCTAATGCTGTTAGTATCCTCCTGTGAAATAAATTATAAAACCAACTGTACAGCAACATTAAGGAGTAGAAAGCAGGTATTTCTGTGTATGCATGTATGTGACCAAAATCTCTCAAACTCTTATGAATATATGTACAAGAAAATATGTCACTTTATTAGCTGCAGAATTTTATCTGTGTAAGTGGAGAAATAAAAAATACCAAACAAACAAAAAAAACCCCACCAAATAAAGAAAAAACCCCCCAAAAAAAAATTCAGGATTGTTCTCTTAAGTCAGATGTGTCAGGTTGTGAAGTATGAAGCAATTATTCTGAATCAAGAGTATTTTGACTTATGTACATTCACACAAATGCACAGGCTTGTTGGTTAAGGCAGCATGACTTGTCAATGACTACGACTACTAAGGCTCCCTATTGTCCAGCAGACATGAGGTCAGCATGTATGTCACTTAGGTCACGGACAAGGGAATGGGAGAGGGATGAACTTGTAAATGTGCCTGCTGGTAGATGAGAGAAAGGGAGTTTTGAATGCAAGCTGGAGATTTAAACTTGTTCCTTTCAATTAAGTTACTTGGTTCCTTTCAATTATGTTAGAAACACATACAATCTGTTAGAACATCTCTGATTAGAGGATAATGTCATAAAGTACAGTAATTTGATCACCTGCTGTCCTTTGAACATCCCTAAGTTTACCTCTCAGGAGATTCCATTGACTTCCCTGGAACTATTTCAGGGAGGAATTAAGCCCTGTGCTCAAAGTAACAAGCACCTTATATGTGGGTTTGCTCAAATTGTCTCGATAACAGAGCATCTTAACTGTAGAAAAATCAATTTCCAAATTTTTCATCCAAGTTAAATTGACAGCTCTTTACTTATCTGATTTTTGTCCAGATGTTGGACCAGAATAGTGCTGTCAATGCTAGGCTTTGGTTTTAGTGTCCAATATCCAATATCAGGGGTTTTTCCTGTCCACAGTTGATAGTGGGAATCTGCTTCTTTCAGTGCTTAAATGGTCTTGTCTCATACTGGTTTCTGAAAAAGCTGTGTCTGTTCATGCTCCTGCCCCTACATAGGAGGGAATTGACACTCTATTGTAGGTTTTTGCCCCATCTCCTACTTTCCCCATGAAGAACAGAAGCACTTACAGTGCCCAGAGAGGAGTGGCTCTCACCTCTTGACTTATTCACATTCTTCCTCCTATCTATGAGAATTGTTCAGCAGTCATCTCTGTGAGTGAGGTTGAATTGTGGAACAATTTTTTTTATAGAAAGTATGTCCCAGTTATTTTCCATGTAGCGGGAAAAAGCTTGTACATTGAAATACTGCACGTGTATATATACAATGGTTCCTCCTACCTAGAAACTGAAAACGTGCAATTACAACAGCAAATGAACACACACAGAAGGATCATAGTAAGTTATTTGCCAGAAGTCATGTAATTAATCAATTGCAGAGCCATAGAGCTACATTTGACTGCTGATGCTTCTCTTTTGCAGCCACAATAATATTCTTGAGACTCTACAACCTGGCGCATACTAAAATTGTGATTCTGAGTGATGATAAACCATTGACCTGAAGTGTCACACATGGTTACTCTGACTTTCTGAGATTCTTAACAGTCAATTTGTGTTTATTCATATAGAGGATTTATTTTCCACATTCCATTTTCATTTTCTTGGTTTTTAATAATTCCCCAAGTTTTTAAAAGCAATTTTTCATCATAGGAAAGAAAATTTCTGCATTATTTTTAAGAGAAAATTTGTCCTTCCAAGTAGTTATTTACTTGGACTTCCATGGCAGGGGGAAGGTGACCTTCAAGGTGCCTTCCAACCTTAAGCATAATAAATAGAATCATGGAATCATTTAATGGTTATATGCACAATACTATTTTATTTTGCTTGTAATAAGTCTAAAAAAAGGACAAAGCTGAATTAAATTACTGCCTTTTACCCTTCTCCAGAATTTATG
This sequence comes from Psilopsiagon aymara, assembly GCA_024733675.1. Taxonomy (NCBI): domain Eukaryota; kingdom Metazoa; phylum Chordata; class Aves; order Psittaciformes; family Psittacidae; genus Psilopsiagon; species Psilopsiagon aymara. Next base: position 10,279 of record JANRGW010048701.1, read on the forward strand.
TTATCTTTTCCAGTGTAACTAAATACACAGAAACAGTTCTTTCTGGTAAATCTTACGGTTTTGATATTGACTTTATAATTTTTTTAGTAAGCATCACAAAGAGAAATGAATTAGAAGGATGTTTTCCCTGTTGAAGAACTACAGTACAGTGCTTTTCACAGGTTCATTACTGTATGATACTATTCAAAATGTATTATTTTGTTTTATGCAGAGTTATTGAAGGAACAATACACTGTGTAATACAGAAGGTTTTATTTTATTTTTAGGTTGATGCCATCGTGTTAAATAAAAACCTGTATCTTTCTAGGAGACAGAGGTCTAGATTTCCTTGTATGTCAACACATTAAATGTTATCCAATTAGCTGTTTGAAATTAGTTTGATGTTCTTCTCTGAGCAAAAATGGGCAGTAAGACTGCTATCCTGGTTGTGCTATCTAGGTTCTTGTAGTGAAAACAGATTAATATAGCATTAGCAGCCACAACAGTCTGTCAGTTCAATGTGTTGTACTCACCAGTGTTGTGTTTAAATTCACATGTCCCAAACAATCGGGGAACTTGAGAAAAGGGGGCTTCTTTTGCAACTTTTGTGCCATTCAGAAACCCTGATTCAGCTAACTGGAAAATTAGACAGCCTTCTGTTGGCACAGGGAGCAGTTGCAAATTCAGCCATGAATGTGAAGCATTTTGCTTTGGAAATTACACGTTGTAGTGTGCAAGTTGCTTTGAAAATTGAGTGATCTGTAGTAATTTTTAACATTAAAATAAGGTCATCTTACCCTTCTCTTACTGGAGAAGCCTAACTGATATTACTGTTATCCTCTGCTTATTTTCCAGATTCCAACAAGGAATCCACAGGATTGCTATTTTAACCAGTCATCTGCTTTCTTTTGCTCACACAACTGGGTTGGAGAGTTGTAGAAAGCCATGCAAAAACAAACGTAAAGATATATCCAGTGGGATGGCCAAGGGAGGGCATTGGTTTTTTACTTGTTCATGCTGTAATCTTGAGTCAGGCTACCATTATTTACAGTATTCACTGGACTGATCTCTTGACATTTTTCTGGTCAGTGCTGATTTCAGAGAGGCAGAACTGGCATATGTAATCTTGAAGTTCATGTATTGCAAAGGTACAAATAGTTGAAACAATAGCTCCAGAAAATGCATATTTTCAGCTGTTCACAAGGTTTCTTATGTCAGTTTTGTGTTTAATTGAGTTTGAGTAATATTCTTATGGTGGGTATAATTTATATATCCAATACATATAATTACATATGATATAATTTATATAATAGATAAATAATATTATTATATATAATATATATTTAAGTAATTTATATATTAAATATATAAACAAAAAAATTATAATAATTATTGTTTTCTGATAAAGACCCTCTTTTGCCTTTTTGTGTAGCTGAGGCCAATTTTGGAAGAAGCGAGGGACTAATCTAAATTGTATGCTGTCAAATATAGAAAAGAGAAAGAGAGTGACTCTGGGTAGGAAGTTTAACGGCAAGAGCAGGGAAGTAGGATATATATATTCATTAGAAGCATTATGGAGATTGGTGGCCATCAGAGGAAATTACAAAGTGGTATACTCAAAAGTAACCACTACTCTGTTTTTTCAAGTAGGTTTCTAAATAAATTTTATCAACTGGCATTGATAATCTCTTCACAGATTATGACAGAGTATGAATAGATTACTTTTCTATAGTACACGTATTCTAGCCTGTCCCATCCTGTTATGTGATGACTGAGATAAGCTAGAGTCTCTTCAGACTTCTGAAAGGCTACTAAATTAAGAATGAACAGGTTGCTATATAATAATAAAGTTTATAATAGGAATTAGGCAGCAAGGGTGAACACCATAAGTTATACCTACACCAAAGCCTATGAAACTTTGATCATATAGCTGAGATTTTAATTAAATAAATTAGTAAAACTGTCACAATGGCACAAAGTGCAGTGAGAGGAGAGAAGGAAAACAGCGGGTTGAACAGTTAAACTGAGCCTTTCAACCACCTGTATAAAATATTTTGGGCAGATATGCCAGCAGCCAGTGCAGCATTTCCAAGGGGCAGCTTTGGGAATTTGCTCCATTAGATCTAATTTAACAGATGGAACTTGTGATGTGAAAATAGTGGGAATATTTACATTCTCCTAAGGAATGAAATTTCACTTTTGGAAATATAGTATAAATATTTCATAGATTGTGTTCAGTTTAGTTGATGCCCAAAGCACTGGTTGGTGTAAACTTGGTGAGATGCTGGACTGCATCTTAATTTCAATTATTCAATTACTACCTTAACAAAAAAAACTCTTAAAATGTGTCTCTTCCAGATAGACTTTGTAGGTAATGGTAGTGGCTGAAACAATAGCCTCACTGCTTCAGGAAGGTGTTAATGCATCTTACAAAAAATCATCAGCCAGTCTTTGAGAGAGTGGACTGTGTAAATGCAAATTTTATTCAACTTCTTAAAAATAATTCATAGACTCAAACAATAGTTAAGTTTCTTTTATGATTCCAAGGTACAGTCAAAACAGCAATATACCTACATGAATACTGACTATGAATAAACATAAAATCAGGTTTTGAAAAACAAAGTCAATGTGTAGCATTCCTGTTAATGCTACAAGCACTGCAATAGTCCCGATTCTTTGTCTCTTGGATTTCTATTAACTTAAATGGGGAAATTGTAACTCACACAGCGGGAAGGCCAGATTGTAGTGAAAATAGGACCACATTTTTCTAAGAGGCTGATTGTAACAATCAGTCAGGCAAAGTTCCCATGGCACACTGAGAAAAAGGGAACCTGTGACTGAAACTTGTTCAATCTAGAGCTTGGTTCTGTTATGTCCAACTAAAACTATGTTACTGTGGAAAGGAAATACATTTTGGAATTGATGAAAGTAATTCCAGTTCCTGGTTAATGTATGGCAGGTATGATTCTATCACTAAGATTTGAAAGGCAAGGTGCAAACAGATGCTTACACAGTTGCAACCTCTAAGTGTGTGCGAAAGACCTGTTCTGTATTCATGAGAACAATGAATTCTGAAGAAGAGCAAAAGCAAGTACTCCTGTATATATTGAGATCAACTTCCAAAGCTAGGAGAAAAAAGGGAGCAGTTTATCCATGTCAAAGGTGAAAATTGAGCAGCTGAATGTACTTATTATGCCTAAAAAAAAATTTGTTGGGGTTTTTATCCTAAAGGGGGCTAAGCATACCGCAGGCTTGAACATGGATATAATGAATATAGCAAAGAGATCGGTAAATCTGAAGATAAGTAATACAGTAATTGCAGTCTACATCGGCAATTAAAATTAATGATTTGCAGAATGGAGTCCAATACTGTACACTTATAAACAGTACTACAGTCACAAGTAAGTAATGTGCAGCTAGCTGCTGTATTAGGTATCAAAACTAACAGCTACTTGATAAAGTAAAATCAAACCAATTCCCGGCTCTGTATTGCAATGAGTTGCCCATGCAATAGTAAGTAGATATGAGGCAGAGTAGATCTGGATTGATATGCTGTATGGATCTGCAAAATAAACATCTTAGTTCTGTAGCATTTCCCGAAGAGATCCCTCCAAACAAGCCAATTGTATGGGCTCTTACAGGGTCAGCTCTAAAAAAACCATAACCCAGCAGCTGTGAAGTGAAAAGGCAACATCACTTCTCTGCACTATTCTGCCACTACTGTCTTCTCTGTAAGAACTGTTCTTAGAATTTATAATGCACCAGGCATAGTACTAAGTGGTGGAATTTTCACTTGATATGTTGATAAACAGCAACATATTCAGCATCAACTTATGAGGGTGCTGAGCAGGTATTTAATTCTGGTCCCTTTGGCACCTGTAGTCATTGATGGACTGAATGCAAAACCTTTGGGTTTTTTAATTTGCATTTCTTGAATAAGCCAGTCAATTCTTGAAACTTCAGTGCACCAAATACTTCACAATAGGAAGAAAATAATTTGTAAAAATGAAAGTGTGGGTTCTCAGACTCCAGTTTCCTACTAATCTTATTGCTGGGTGTTCTGAGAAGGTGTTTATTCCTTATTGATGTTCCTAAATAGCGAAAAATACTTGATATTTGCTTTTTGGTATCTACACAATGGGCAAACACTAAGAGTCACAAAGAGGACAGTGGGACAATGAAACAAAGGGGAGAAAAAGAAAGTTTACAGGAAGACTGGAGAAAGAAGTTTCAAAACATTGATTTATTCCACGGAAGACATATTGTTCCATTAAATTGTCATCTGATCAATTATTACAGAATTTTTTTCATATAAAAACCGAGCCCATTTTAAGCATTTCCTCTTATCTTTCATCTAATTCGTGTAGGTCTTGCAGCATAATAGTAGGCAAAATATGGCCACTTTCTTCTGTAAGGTAGTTGGGGCTGATCTGGTTGAGTTTTATGTTGTTAAACTGCTTTCATTAGCAAGCTATAGGAAATTCTGTGGTTTGTGAGAAGTCTTTTTCCAAGGTAAATCCAAGAATGACTTTGAACCTAAGTGGTTAAATCACTTCCCTGAGTTAGAGGAAAATGGATTTCCACCCTTGTGCCAATGAATATTTATACAAAGTGTAACAAAATCAGCAGGAGTAAATCTAATACTCTCCGTTTTGGGATATGTTTGTCTGTGTGGTTTAAGATGAGTTTATTTTTATAAGATCCAAAGGGAGAAGAAGAAATATGCAGGCTACAAGGGATCTAAGTTTTGACTTACATATAAACCGCATATATCTCTTTGTGATCTAAAGTTAATTATTTAGAAATTGATGTCGCAAGTTGCTAGTTGGAGACCTCGGAAGCCCAAATCCCACTTACCTGAAAAGAAAATTAGGATCCTAGGAGATCAGTTTTCTTGGAAATGGTACTTATATATCTAAGTTACTTTCTATTTGCATAGTACTCTACCTACATCATAACTTACTTTAAATTAAATATGTTGTCTAGGCATGAGACAAGAAAACAGATGCAAAGATGGTGACTTAAAAGCCTTCAGAATTGACAGTGTTTAAAGATATTTTTAAACTAAGTTATGTATGTCATGAACTCAGATTTCTTTATTTTTTTCAGAATTATGAGTCACTGCTGGAGGATATTGGATCTCTTCAATCAGTGCTAACTCCCATAAAACATATGGGAGTGCCTAGCTATTTATTTAGAATAATTTTTCTTGATATCATGCTAAAAAAAATCTATAAGAAATGAAAAAATGCCAACACATGTACCTAACAGTTCAACAGGCAATGCTATTGGCTATAAAGGAGGATAAAATGAAGTGTGATTTCGTATGAAGCTTTACCACCACTTCAAGTGAAGGATACACTTATTCAGCAGTTCAGGAGTTCAGCCACAAAGTAGATGATGAGTAATCAAAGTTCAGTAACATTTCATATGATAAAAGAAAAGGTTAAAAAGTTGTTCTTCATGGTATTTAAGACTGTTATTTGTACCTTGTGTTTCCCTTCCAAAACTCAGCAGTTTCGTGTCATCTGGAGTAGTGGCAATATAGACTACCTTACTATGAAATAAATAAATAAAATCATAAGGGAATTTTTCACTGCATACAGTTTGCCAGAGGAAATTGTCTCAGTCAATGGCCCACAGTTTATTTCAGAAGGATTTCTCATGTTGTTAGGTCTAAATGCAGTGAAGTATGACAAAGTTGCTTCATTTCATGAAGCAGCAAATGGAGCAGTAGAACATTGTTTTTCCAACCATTAACCAATCTCACTAAAAATGCACTATCAGAAAACTGGAATCTGTTTGGTTCTTCTTTCTTTTGTTTCGCTGGTTTTGGGGTTGGAGTTCGGGATGGATTGTTTTTTTTTCCTTCCGTATTTTGGAACAAAGAATCCTCTGTATGTCGCAACAAAGGAATCTGTTAGTAGTTTTTAAACAGACTGACAAGTCCTAAGGCTTGTGCTGTTGCCTTAACAATGCTGTGGCCTACTGCAAGCAGTATTAGCACTGTATTTACTGAGCTAGGTAGGGTTAGAATCTTTTATGTCTGGAGTTACAAAATACTGGCCTTCTTGTTAAAGCTCATCCCTTTGTGGAACCATTGGCACAATTCTCACTTGCCTGGAGGAGAAGGGGTAGTTTACTTTCCTTTTTCCACTCACGTAGGTTAGAAAATGCTCAAGTATTTTTACATTCTGAGTAAAGCAAAGAGGAAGCTCAGCTGAGAGCAACAAGTATCACAACCAAGTGTGTCAGGCAAGTTATTTCTTACAAGGCTCTGAAGAGTTTGTTTTCTTACTTTTTCATTTGGCATTGCAGTTAAAAGCTATCATAAGGACTAAAAAAGCGCTCTCTATGGCTGCCAACATGGTGATCCTCATCACAATCAGCAGGCAGGTCTCAAGGTTACCCAAAGGCCATTCAAAACCTTCAGTACTCTCAAATGATGCTGCTGTACTTGTTGCCGGAGTTGGTGTAGCGGCTGTGCTTGGAGTTGGAGTAACTGTTATCTGTTGTAGTCAGAGTTTGAGTAGCTACTGTACTTGTCACTTGGGTGTGTGGGAATGTCTCCCTCATAGGCCGACCACCAGAGGAGGGGAAAAAAGATGTGTAATTGCTAAACACTTCTATTATATACCTCACAAAGTATAAAGGTGGTGACCACACTGGGAGCACAAGCCAGATGAGTTTCATCATCAATGAGTTGATTGTATTACAAGTCATTGCCATAAAGTACAGTGAAACAAGAACTTTAGCCAGTCCAAACATGCATGAAAGTTGTGAGGAAATTCTAATTAACCCACTTAGGTTTTTTAGATTGTAATTTTGATTGGGGAAAAAAGAGTGGGTGATTCTATAAGAGCTGAGAAATAACTGAAGACTTCTGAGGATAAGAAAGTAGAACTCACAGTGCGACCCATCATCAAAGGCTAATAAATCTTTCAGGGCTATGATTTAAAAAGTGCAATTTTATTTTATTTTCAGACCTTCTGGTGCTTTTTAATCTAATTCTTTTGTTTTATTTTGGAGGGTTTTAATTTATTTGTGATTGGATTTTTCCTTTTATTTTGTAATTGCTTATGATTCGCATGACTCAGCAGTGAAAGAAAGAAGTCTGTTCATCAGTTTTAGAACCTTGCAGCTGGAATATTCTCATCTGATCTAGTTCGTTGTAACTATGCTGAAGTGTTTCAGCCCCCTGTATTTCAAAGGTAATGTTTTCCTGTGTATTAAAACTAGATTTTCTGAGGGGAAAGTTTCATAGAGGCCAGCCCCCTCTCCCTCTCTATCAGGTTTGGCACATCTGTTCGCTATCACATGATAGCTGCACAGCTCTGCAAAATATCCTTTCTCCTCTGCCACCATACCTGTTATTCACATTGTGGCTGCATCTGTCTGATATTTTGAAATAGCTGAAAAGCTAGGGTATCATTAATAGCTTTTTGCTATGTGAGGGTTTTGACAATCATCTCAGCCTATCTGTATTCTGACAACAGATAATTCAGTGAAAGAACAGTCTCTGAGTTCTTTGGGGAGAACTATCACTGTCAAGTTCAGTGCTGGTGGTAAGGTCACAAGGAGATGGTCTTAAATGACAGTGTCATGAACTTGCCAACTAATTCTTGCCAGCTTTCTAGGGTTCTGGCCAAAATCTTCAGTATGATGGACAGGACAAGTACAAGATGAAGCCTCTGCCCTATTTCAGCAAGAGAATGGCTGATGATGAACAGAAATGTATTACATTACATTTTATTAGCACACCTGAGCTGCCTCCAGCTTACCTGTGGGCCTGAATAACTTCCTTTTAAATAGGTGTTTCTAACAGATCTTCATACTGATGACTGTATATTTTCTGGGATATATTGGCTCCTGTTCACCAAACATGGAGATCTTGTGCTTGCTTTGATGCTGTTTGTTTTGGTTTGTGGCTTTGTTTTTCTTTTTTCCTTGTTTTTTTTTTAATTAATTTTTCCCCATATATGTTACCTCATCATCTGCGGTGACTTCAGCTTCTGTGCATTTAATTCTATTAGTTTCATGGTGGTTTTAACATGTATTCTTCTCTGCAGTTTGCATATAGAAAAAAGTCCAGTTTACAGAGGCCATTTCAGGATACACTTACTCAGGCCAAACAGTTCTAAATTTGGATCACAAATTTCAAAATAAATCCTATTCCCCATTGTTGAGCTAGTTCAAGTAAAAAACGCAGAAGAACAGAGCCCTGCTTTAGGATAACATTTAAGGATTTCTACAGAAAAAGTCATGATTTTATAGTACATAGAATCATAGAATCATGGAACAGTTAGGGTTGCAAAGGACCTTAAGATCATCCATTTCCAACCCCCCTGCCATGGGCAGGGACACCTCACACTAAACCATGTCACCCAAGGCTCTGTCCAGCCTGGCCTTGA
>JANRGW010048703.1:0-10133 GCA_024733675.1 Psilopsiagon aymara
GAGGTGTCCCTGCCCATGGCAGGGGGATTGGAACTAGATGATCTTAAGGTCCTTTCCAACCCTAACTATTCTATGATCAGTGGAAATGGTAAAGCCTTACTTCCTCTGTAGGGAAAATCAGCATGAAACAGCAGGTCAACTTACAATCTGACCCTCTGTTCCCTTTGGAAAAAAATGTTTTTGTGCTGGCTGCAACTCCAGCTATATCCACATTTGGTGCTCTGTGTTACTAGTCATCAAAATACTGGCTCTCAGAGCCAAATGGATAGGTTTGGAAGCATTTATGCTAAGAAGCTCCTTGGGATTTGCTCTACAGTGCTGCTGAATGCAAAGAATACCTTTGGCCATCAACAACCTAAAATCAAATGTGGTATATCTATCTGGTCTGACTTGAGTTGGAAAGAGAATGTAACCACTACAAGGGAAGATCACAAGGCAGAAAAGGGAAAAGAAATGAGCAGATGCCCAGAGAAAAATCCATATTAAATAAGTGCTACTTCCCATGCTTTATATTACATTCTCTTTTCCACTTGTTTTCCAAACACATCACAAGGGATGGTGCTGGGAGCACAACTCATTTACATCACTTTGCAATGAATCGTCTCTATGTTACAATTAGTTTGAATTGGACTTTATGTATTCAAGAAATGTCACTTCACATGCTTCTAAGAATCATTCCTATTTTTTTCTCAGCCACTTTTTCCCCACTGTAATTTATAAGTTAATTTTACCTGAAAGTTGCTCTACCCTCTCTTCCCCTCTCCTCAAGCAGGTGGGTAAAACAGTTCTGTCATCTTACACATTGTTGAAAGCCATGGCACTTCGGATGTTACTGGAGAGCAAACTAAGATTAGGTGGTCTGCCCTTCAGTTTCAAATTCAGTCCTCCCCTGCAGAATAATTCTTCCAAAATAAAAACCAATAAAACACAAGCAACCAGCATGATTATGTAATCAGCCGAAGAGTGGTTCCAAGAGAATAAGAAACTCATCTGTATCTTCTGGAAATGGTATATACTAATCATAACAGCATAACTGGAGAAGATAGGAGAAGCTCCTGTGGGCTGGGCTGCTGGTTCTCTAGAGAGATTAAACATACAAGCACAGCACTGGTTTCTCAAGCAGTTATTATCTCCTTGCTGTGTGAGAGAAGGGCTCTGCTGACAGAATTCAATTCCTGATTTGGAGAAGACCAAGCATTACTTAGTTGTCCTTCTGGGACCATCCTACACAAAGGCGACAGCTGCATGCACCTACTGAAAATAACTGTGTCTTAGTTTTACAAAGAAGCTTCCAGCCCAGGAAGGCAAAGCGTTAACAGTACCTTTAAGAACATCTGACTGTGAAACTATTTTTAGCTTTCTGCTCTTAAGGGGCCTTGAAAAAACTTCTCAGTCACTGGAGCCAAGGGTGTGGTGAGAACACACTGGAATGGAATCAAGAATCGCGCCTTCCCCTCCTCCACCTTGCACCTGACAGTGATCTTCTATTGTTGCTATAGTGCTGCTTTTTACATGCCAAAAAACCACGAATTGAGCAAGCAGACTGGGAGGTGCTGGCAGCCCCAGTCAAAAAATACCATGGCAGGGAGAACAGTGAGGAGGGAAGATGGTGATTGAATGGGGAGGAAAGGTTGTCCATGGAACCCATGTTGGGAAAGAGAAGAAAAATTGGCTGTAAAGGCAAAACAAATAATACAGTCACACAAAGTAAAACAGAAGTAGGCACTCACATTTCAATGGGGGGAATTGTGGGTCCCAATCAAAACTTGGCCTCTCTTCATGACATGAACTCCATGTCAGCCTTCCCTTACAGGTGCTTTTAATTCTCAAGTACTGCACTTCATGGATGCAGAAGTATCTTTTCTCATTGCTGCACTAGCTCTTACTTCAAAACCCCAGAAATAAGCTTTAGAAAGTTTGGTTTTTTTTGTGGGAAGATCACTGGCAAATTACTTGATGAACTGTTGGAGACAATTGTTGCTGACAGGCCAAATATCCCTTCCTCTACCCCCAGAGCCTGACCAAACTCAGGCCAGATAAAAGGAAAATTAAGTCATGACTGTCTGTCCCACAGTGAACAAGGAGGACTGGAGGGTCCTATGTTAGTTCCTTGTACATAGGCAATCCTTGTGCAGAAACCATGCAATGCAATTCCCAACAACTGAACCCTTTGCCAGCAGTCCCAGGGCAGAATGTTCCCCATTTCAAATGCACCACTAGAACATTACACTAGCATTAAACTGACATGAGTTGAAAAAGGCAGGTGGAACACTTGAAGACAAAGGGATTCTGAAAAGCGTGCCTCATAAAACCCTGTGTGAAAGGGCAAAGAAAGTTAAACATATCAGTTACTCTCTAGAGTTCTGTAGACCTCTGCTTTGCCTCTCAGCAGTACGATTCCCTTAGTATATCCAACAGACAAGAGATTCCAGCACCAACCTAAATGTAGGATTTTGTTCCTATATTTGCAGAGAGACAGAATGATGTTCTTAGGGTCAGAATGTATTTATCTGTGCAGATGATAGGAGACATTAGGGGACAGAGACAACAGAATGTCTTTAGTGTTAAAGTTTACTTTTTCAAGTGCTGTGCAAACACTAATTTACATTTCTCGCATCAGACCTTCTAAGAATGGTGGCTATTTGTAGCTGCCATTTCACAAAGAGGCAAATCACAGAATCAGACTAGTTAGGGTTGGAAAGCATGGGGTTCTTCAAAGCCATACACATGTCAACGACATGAGCAAGAGGCAAATATTAGAGTTCCTACCTCCTTCCACCAAACATGGTGTCATGCTCTCCTGCCTCAGTCTTTCCCCAGGAACAAAATCAAGAGCTTAATTACTTCAGGCTGGAAGGGAGAGGAACCACAGCTGACACATGAACTTGTGGCTCCAGGGAGCATGAGCATTTGGGCCCATCTCTCAGCTTTAACCCTTGTAATTCAGTATACACAACTGTGTATACTGAATGCACCATTTGTACTGATCCATGTTCAGATGTAAGGCTCTGCACTATGTAAGTATAAAGAGAACACAGGCAAGCTAAGTCCAGCTTAAAAGACTTTCATTAACAACAGGAAATACCACCATTGTTGCTTTCCTTATCAGCTCAGCTCCCTCATCTTTAACTAGTTTATCCTTACCAAGGAGTGCTTAGGATAGGTTAGGGTTGCATTTAGAAATGCACTACCTGTTTACTACTACTCCACGAGCCGAGTGAAACACCTGCTCAGCTGCCAGACATCCCTCGGTAAGAAGGAGCAAGAATTTTTTTTCTTCTTTCAGTCCATACCATTTGTCAAACTGTCCTTTTACTTTCCAGGCTGAGATCAAACAAGCTTTTCATTAGGCTTAACTCTAAGACCATCAGCAGGAGCTCCACATGAGAAGCCTTTTTTTTTTTTTTTTGACTTGCTTAATGCATTCTGGAACAGAATGGAAAGGAATGGAAAAAGAAAGGCCACTTTCTCTTATCATAAAATATATAGTGCTCCTGATTCTGAGTGAGATATTTTAAGCATGGTGCTTTGCAAACCTTCAGATACTTACAGCTTCTACAGCTTTCAATCCGTTCTTTATGTTGTTGACTTCCTTCTCCAGCTCTACCAGGCTGCACAGGAGACAGACACAGGGCAGACAGAACAAAAAGAGCAGTGTTACTCAAGAATACAGGAACTGTGAAGCAGAACAGACCATTGGCCCATCAAGTCTGGTATCCAGCCTCTGGCACCAGCCATGCCAAATTATTAGGAGTGAGGGGAAGAGGTCTGGTTAATGATCTGTGCTGCTGTTTGTATGAAATATAAAATGAGGCAGACCCTGCTTGCCTGTGGTCATACTGAAGATCAGGATTTTCCTGGGAAGAAGAGAAGTGGTTGCTGTCAGAAAACCTGATCTGCTGAGCCTGACCCTCCAGCAAGGAGTGTATGCCACATGGCCAGCTTGCAATAATAAGCATAAGCAAGGACCCCATCTTTACCACACACATTACTGGGGTCTCAGATTATCTCTATGTATGATTCTTGAACTACTTAACTACCAAATCCCATTAGCAGTACACTTGTGATTTTTTACTTCCTCAGAGTCCAAATATCGTTTTTTCCATCTGCATTTCTACCATATGGTAGTCCTTGCAAGCTTACATTGTAACTGAGCATAGAACTCTGTTAATACATGCTTCTCTAGACACAAGTGTTCTACTGAATTTCTGGTCATCATATAGAAACATGTTTTTTTCTAGGACTTTAAAAGAAAAAAACCCCAATCTAGGTAATACCCATTTGTGAATAGGCAGGCATCTCCTCCGAGTATTTAGTGAGTAGTAGTTTACATCTCAAAAACACCACTAAAGCCTTCATAAATTCCTCTAAGTATGACTCTACATTTACTTTTTCACTTGTCTTTCATTACCTGGAGTAGTTCCCTAGTTATCTACAGATGTTTTTAGACAAAAATTCTCTGATAATTTTATTAATTATTAACAATAATTAATCAATAACAACTAATAATTGTTGATTATTAACAATAATTAATTGTTAATCACATCAAGGATGTGAGCAAAGGCGTTTCAGTTGTAAGGCTGTCCATGGGTCTAGAAAACAGCAATGAAAAAAATAATTATCATTGAGTTAACAGAACTCACTAGAAACTCCAGCCCTGGGAGCAAGCAACAGCACTGGACTTACTTGACTTTTGCTGCTTCTGGAAGATGCTGCAACTCAGACTGAATATCCAGGATATCTGGATAATTCTTTTCAAAGATCATAATTAAGTAGTGCAAAAGCGTAATGTTTCTAAAGAAAAAAAAAAAAAAAAAAGAAGAAGAAGGGAGAAATGAGAAAGAAGGAAAAGGATGGTGGGAGGATTGTGACAAATCATTAAAAGATATTTGGGTAGGAAATTTGCTTGAATGATCAAAACAATCAATATCAATCAATATATCAGCAATTAGCAGCTCTGTAACTGAAAGAAAAGTATCACAGACTGAAATGAATTAGCTCTTTATGACACATCCTTCCTAAAACCTCAAGCAATATATTGTGCCTTGATTTATTCTGGAAGTACCAGCATGCTTCCATCCATCTGTGTAAATGGTGTAACAGAAAAGAGAATTGTGTAACACAGTGTAATATTTGTCCCCAGATACTTCAGGGATTAAACAACTAATAGTACTAAAGTGACATTAACTCATAAGGGAGAAGTGAGTTGTTCTCAAAGGCTATGTTAATAAAACCTAAGAGTTAACTAAGAAGAGGAAAAGGTTCTTGACAACTGAAGAACCTGAAAACTACAGTAATGAAACAGCTATACTTACGAGTAGTGGTTAGGCTCACTAAGAACAATGGCAGCTCAAGTAGAAGTGGTTAGAAATGAGGTGTACGGGGGATGCAGGAGAAGGTTTAAGAAATTTTGTAAAGTAAATGATGTATTTTACATTAGTGAATTTTGTGTGCAGAGAGAACAGCCAGCCATAACAGCTGCCTGAGGTGAGTGTTATGTGGCTAACTGACAGGCAAGACAGCAGATGGTCACTGCTTCATGCAGGCTAGAGCCTGGGTGCTGGGAACTGGTGAGAGAACAGAATTTGCACAGGACATTCAATACATAAAAAGGCAAAAAATGTTCAAGACTAGTGACACAAGTGTTAGCCTTGGAATACAGAAAGCACATTGTGGTAGTTGAAACAGAACTCTGTTAGGTAAGGATGAATTTCCCTTGGCTACTTACTGCCATCACTCATTTTGTCACAGCCTTCAATCATTTCACCACAACTATGATCTCAGCAGGTCTCACAAGTCAAGGAAGGTGTTAGTTAGTAAGAAATAGTATAGAAGACCTACAAGGAAAATCTTAATGCTGCTGGAGTCCCAAAATAGTATTGTCTCATCAGTCATAGCTTGGTTAATTTCCAGAACCAGTATGGGGATGTGGGGCAAAACATGGGGTAGCCCATGTCCATAAATAGTAAACTCCACTTTTCTTTCCAAAACCAACTATTTTCCTTAACTGCTCTAGATACAACTCAGTCTCCCTAAGCTATGCATTACGGTTCCATTACTGGTGTAGGTAGAGAACCAGTTTATGACAGCCCTGCATCAGAAACATATGCCATGTTTCACAGGAGACATATAACTGTGGTCAGAGTTTTTTGTGCTTTCTTTTTAGCAAAACCATGGCCATAAAGCTTTGGTATAAAGGGCAAATTAAATAGAAATCCTCCCTCCCCCCAAAACTTATTTCAGTTATTTGTGAAATACTACTTTTGTCATCTCTGCATAGTGCTGCAGAAATACAATCCAGCAACAGATGTGCAATATCCAAAGAAACAGCAGAATCTGAGTGCTGTGTTAATAGCTGATCTTAACTTCTGCAGGATTCTTTAGAGTGTAAAACACTGTTTAAATGCCAAATCTGACATTATTTTACATGGTCTATAGAGCTAAAAAACAAAACAAAACAAAACCTGCTTTCATTACTACGGTAAGAAATGCAGCAGCACAGTAACTAACTCATTTACAGCCTTCTAGCATACCTGTCTATGCTGGATTTGGTATCTGCAATTTTGTTCAGGCTGGAGACTTTGAAGCCATAAGCACTTCCCCTTTGGCCCTTGTTCATAAAATTCCCAAAGGCCAGAACTACCTCCAGGAGTTGCCTCAAACGTTTGCTTCGGATGAGTTCTTTGGATGCCAGAAGAATGGCTTGAAAAGAGGAAATAAAAAGAACAGGTTATTGTGCACAGTGGCTGTTTTTAACAAGCTGGGCCCTATAATTCAAAGTACCTTACAATGCTCATCTATTGCCAAGCAAATGCCTCAGCACAGTCTGTATGTGTATTGTCCTTCCTGCACCCACATGCCCAGAACCAGGAGAATGGGAAAGAAGATGCACTACATCTAGACTGCAGGATGTTTATCTGAATCCAGGAGCAAGGCTGTGCTCCTGGACCTCACACTCTAAAAACATAGCTAGCGAGAATAAGGAAAAGACTTGAGCAGAACAGGATATACTCACCTCTTCCCTGCAATAACCATAGATGTGGTGCAGAAGCCATATACCTCCCTCCTTGTAAGTTACACATTCCCAGAATACCACTGACCTGAGGCATCTATTCTGACTACCCCAAGGAGAGGTAAGGTGCAGGGACTTGAGGGTGAGAAGGGAAGGCTGACCTGTACAGAGAGGCCATGAAACCTTTTGTCAGCTCAGGACAGCCTAGCAGCACATTGCCACATCTGACCGTTCATATTTACAGCGTCGCAGTCATAAAGATGACTTCATTAATTCAATGGGTGAAAAAAGATTGTTAGAAAGAATTCATTTCTTAGCACGACATGCCTCAGACTCACTGGCTCCACAATCACACCACACATATAACAGCACGTCCTTTGAACACAAGCCTCTCTTTTCCCAACTCTTAGCAAAAGCTTTAACCATACCTTCCACTTTTGGTTTTGCTTCTACCAGCCTCTCTGGAAACTTCTTCTTAAAGAATAATGCTTGCAGCCGCTGCTGATAGTGGTCAATTCTGCATGAAGGGCAGAGGAAAGCCAACACTGAACTGGAATTGTACTTCTAAGCACAGAGCCAGTATACTGCCTATGTAATCTAATGGTTGGATGTTCAGTCCCCCAAGGTCTATGCATGGGATTACAGACATAGTTCAAATATCTGACACTACATAATTAACTCTGTTATGAAAATGGGGGAACTCAAGGCATATTTTGATCACAACTGAAAAGCAGCTGGAGGAATTCCTATTACTCTCAAAGTAAGAGACCCCTGTGAGATGCCAGCTGCATCTCAATTAGCAGAACAAGACGTTAATCCTGATCAGGGGTGCAGCAAAGTTGGAACAAGAAAAAAGGTCAGAGGATGAGATAGCTGAATGGAAAAAGGGATCTATATGAAATCCTGACCCCTGGCTACATCTGATAGTTGGATCTGAATTCCTTTTAGTGAACAAGTTTAGTCAGAGGAGGCAAATTTCTGCTTGTCATCAGGGGATGGGTCCTTAAATGACAGCACAGAAAGTGCTTATCACCGATAAAAAGTTTGTGTAATGAATAGAAATATTTGTAACATCTGTGGGCTTCTGTCAAATGCAGGGTATAATGCTGGCTCACAGTCTCTTGCGCATTCCCCTTCAGTGCCAGATGATCCATTTTCAATAACAATTACAGCTGCTTCCAAGAAGCCCTTTCCCATAATGTATCAAACAGACCTGCTCATTTCAAAGAGGAA
This sequence comes from Psilopsiagon aymara, assembly GCA_024733675.1. Lineage (NCBI taxonomy): Eukaryota > Metazoa > Chordata > Aves > Psittaciformes > Psittacidae > Psilopsiagon > Psilopsiagon aymara. The sequence goes on from JANRGW010048703.1 coordinate 8,246, forward strand.
ACGATCTGCTCGGGCCATGCGCTCAATTTCATGTTTATGCTCCTCCAACAGGTCGGTATCACTCTTTTCAGGAACGAACTTCAGCAGCTGGAGTGACAGATACAAACCAAACATGGAGATAAGAGGTCCAGGGAAAAAGAGAGAGGGACAGTGAAAAACGAAACACCCTGATGGAGAGACAGAGGGCCCTCAGATTTCTCTGCTACCATGGGGAAGCATTAGGTTGACACCGCCATGTGACCATAATTTCAAAATAGCACAGCTGTTACAAAACTGACCTTTTTTAAACCTCTGCTTGCCATTCTGTCTTTATCCCTCACTGACCCCATTAGATTAATTTTTAACTCTATGGGGAATTTCCCATTTCTACATCCTAAAGGCCAACTGCTATTGCAACTTATCCAAGGGGAAGTACTGAGAGAACTTTGATTCCCACAGCATTACTTCAAGTTTAGATTTCTGCAAAAAGAGCATGATATTCAGTGTGAGGTACCCATTGTGCCTATCCTAGAGTACACACAAAGCCTCATCTCTCTCTCTCTTAGGTCTGCCCTACCCTGATGAAACAATAAACAATAACCAAGTGACTAGGTATGTGTCTGACACTGACTGCTATTCATATGCTGACCTTAAAAGCATAGTTTGATGGATTTTTGACATATATGGTGGTAGATGTGCTTTAGCATGGTTATAAATATTGCCATGCACACAGCCTCAGCACATACCCACAAAAACTGCTCACAAGGTATATCAAGCACTTTGCTTTTTAATATTTTATCCTACTCCCAAGACATGTGATATTCAAAGGTGTGGAGCATCAGAAGCTTGCAGTGACTTCTAGAGCAGCTGTGAGCATTCAGATAACAAGTAGGCTATAAATTGAAAATGGAAGATCTTTTTTGTATATGATTAAATACTGTGGTTGCACACAAAGAAGGAATCACATTTGTCAGGTGAACCAGCCGCAAGGGGCAGGAGACCCTGACTCCATTTCTAACCATTCTAGTTACAATGTAAGATCTCTTCTAGTCTCAGCTCTAACCACTGACTTAAAAGACTTGGTTCACGACATTTCCCAATGGAAAAGCTGCAGATAGAGAAGGGAAATTAAGAAAAAGAAAAAAGAAGAATGACAAAAAATAATCAGCAGTATAAAGAATAGATGAGGAAAATTATGGACAAGTCACAGGTGAGAAGAGAGGACAAGAAAGGAAACCTCATATCAACAGTAACCACGCACATTTTGCATCAAGAAGAGAACTTACCAAATCAACCCAATACAGAGTTACACAAGGAAGGTATATCTGACAGTACTGGGAGAAAGACCTTCCTTGTGCCCTCAAGTGCTCCACTGACATGATGGGGCTAAGTTCAGATCTGCAGACATACCAGCAAAGCCAGTACATCTATTCACTTTAGGTGAAAAATGGGCAGTGAGGGACTAGAGAATAAGATATATCCGACTGCAAACTTTCTCACCTGCTCAAGCATATCTTTTGCTAGATCTTCTTGTTCATCCATCTTCAAGATTGCTTGTCTGATTTCTTCATTAGTCAGCTTCAGCCTTTCAACAGTATCAACATTGGACCATTAGTGCAAAGCTGAAGTGACTCTGACAATTTCAGAAGTAGGAAGCCCAAAGAGCAGCACTTAAAAGTTACAAAAGTACCATGGAAAGCTCTAGTATGAAGCTGCTATTCTAGAATATGAATAGATATATATAGAGATGAATGAATTGGTTCCAAAGCAGATATTTTACAGATCATACATTTTATCCTCTTCAGATGAGGAATCTGAGCCCGCAGTCTGCACTTGAAGCCCAGAAAGCCAACCATATCCTGGGCTGCATCAAAAGGAGTGTGACCAGCAGGTCGAGGGAGGTGATCCT
>JANRGW010048705.1:0-39647 GCA_024733675.1 Psilopsiagon aymara
CCAGGAGCAGAGGGAAGAAGAAGGGGGAAGTGAGTGAACAAACTGCGTGGCTGATTTATGGCTTAAACCACGACAGTTTCTCAGAGGGACAAGATGAAGATTTCTGAGGGCACGAATCTCATCTGGGCACCTCGCCCCTTGAAATTCAAAGAGCAGTAGGTGACTCATAGGCATTTACACTTTCATAAATCACCTGCTTCATTTACATCCGCCTACACTGACCAATGTAGTACTGTGTCAAAGACAACAGGGCTAACTAAAGAAGCTGCTGTGTCTACAAGCACTTCAGGTAAGTGTCCTGAAGGTATACAGTACAGCTGTGTCTTCTATCTTGGCGCCAACCTTAGTATAATTCCCTGCTGAAGAAGTGTTGTTATTAAAAAAAAAAATAACATAAATAACTTAATAATTTTTAGTCCACATTTCCTACTTCTAGCTACTATCCTACATTGTAATGACTAATCTATGTTGTTTGCCTCTTTAGGCTCAAATATTGAATAAGTTCTCTGTTGTGCCAGTTTTCAGTGAGACTGTTAAAATTTTTCAAAAGTGTCCTCTTTTAGAGTCATAGCACTGTAGGAAAACTCAGGATGGAAGGGATCTCAGAAGGTCCGTAATCCAACCTTCATTCCACACCAGGGGTTAACTCTACTTTCAGGACAGGTTGCTGGAGGATGTGTCCCACCAGGTCATGAAAACGTCAAAGGATGGAATTTGCCTGGCCAGGCAGCCTATTCTATTTCTTTATTGTCTTCATCATGTGAAAGACTTTCCTTATCTCCTCTCTTATTTCAGTTTAAACCCTTGCTCTCATCTTCCAGCTAATGCACTGCTGCGAAGAGCCTTGCTCAATACTCTTGTCTACCACCCCGTAGGTACATTGGGGGCTGCTGGAAGGGCTGCTGAAGCTATCTCTTCCCCTGCACTGGACAAGTCAAGCTCCCTCAGTCTTTCTATATGGGGCAAGTGCTACAGCAGCTTAGTGATGTCTTTCCTGCATTGTGCAGATGCTCTGGGTTTGGCTGGGACAGAGTTAATTTCCTTACTAGTAGCTGGTGCAGTGCTGTGTTTTGCTTTAGTCTGAGAACAACGCTGAAAACACAATGACGTTTTAGTTGTTGCTAAGTAATTTTTACCCTGATCAAGGACTTCTCAGTCTCATGCTCTGCCAGTCAGGAGGGGCACTGGATTTTGGGAAGGAACAGAAACAAGAGATCTGACCCAAAATAGCCAAAGGGATATTCCATATCACAGAATGTCATATGGAATGACAATGTAAACTGGGGGGGATTACCTAGAAGGACACATTATTGCTCGAGTTGGGCTGGGTATTAGTTGGTGAGTGGCAGTTAATAGTTTTGTGTAGCACTGGGTTTTTTGTGTTGTTTCTCTTTTCCTTATTTCCCTTTCTAGTAGTAGTAGCAGTACATTGTACTTTATTTTACTTATTTAATTCTTCTTATCTCAACCCACACATTTTACATTTTTTATTTCTCTTCCCCAGAAGAAAGAGGAGTGAGGGGTGAGTGAGCGGCTCGGTGGTACTTGGTTACCAGCTGGGTTTAAACCATGACAGGGGCCCAAAAATGCACACATTACTCTAAATGGCTGAAACATTTTAAAGTGATTGCATAAATCTTGAGATTAAGAAATTAAAATGTCACATTAGAATTTTTCTCTCTTGTTTTTACTCATGTGGTGCTGTAGGTCTGTCCAATTATTAATTTGAGGTTCAGAAAAGTTTCCTCCTTTATAACTGCTAGAAGGTGGCAGAAGAATGCAAATTTAAGCTGAAAACTAGAAGGGTAGCTCACAGAGGCTGATCACAGGTCCAAGAAGATAGGAGCATCTAACTTTGTACCTGACTCCAAATAAGTTCTTGGCACACTGCCATTGATTGTAGCTTATTATACCCCTCTTTAAGTGATAAACTAATTAAATTATGGCCCATCAATTAAATGTCTTTCTTCGGCTCTTGCTCATTCATCTGCAGATCGTGTTCAACCCTTTCCTAGGACATATGGTTAGCCTTGGTGGTAGCAGCTGCTGAAGCCAAAGATATTAAGTATGTACATTACACATGTAAACAAACCACAGCGAAAGCAACAATAGGTAAAATAAAAGCGTGGAACTGGATGTGCTAAGGTCAAATTGTTGAGAAGATGTCAGAAGAAGTAAACACAGAAATAATCTGACTGCGCTGGAAACAGTGCATAGCTATTCATTTCTTAATGAAATTTGGTGTGATTTTCTTCTTTCCTTACACCATTTGTTAGGACATGTAATGCTACTCTCCAAAACAAACTAGTGGACTCTTGTTTTGGTTGAATATAATAATTCCTGGGCTCCTATCTGAGGTAACTGTCTAACACATCTCTCCCAAAAGCATAAGAACTTTAATTGGTTGGTATCTATCCATATTTCAAGAACATTCATTTATCAGAGGCAATGTTAAAATATATTTTCTTTCTGGCTGCACAATAAAATGTACATGGTGCTTTACTCTGTGAAGGGGACTCCTGGGCATTATGGTACTACAAATTATAAACCACGATCATAAGGGCTTTACTAGCATATTCTGCATATAATCTTAGTTAAGTAAGCATAAATTGAAATAGATTTTAATTTTACAAGCACAGTCTTTGTTGACATGACCTCTGTTGTATGATTCATTCAGATATGCAATGTTTCAGTCAACTCATCTTTTTCTTTTTTATTTTTTTTAACCTCAACACCTCAAGGAAGCACCCTCTTTCCAAGAGTGTTTGCAAACTTGTTTTCTCTTTTCAGCATGTATTTATGTGAAATCTTTTTCCATCACACTTATGCAGAGGTTATATCTGAAGTGAATGATGTTAGCATATTCCTGGAGGCTAGTATAAACTTCAAATTAAAGCAAGTGCAGATGCTTAGCCCCAAGTTCCTTCCAGGTTTTGCTTACCTAGGAAAGATTGTATGGGAAAAAAACTGCTGAATAAGGACTCGAGAAAGGTCATCAGTGTAACAGAAATGTTCATATATGGCAAAATGGTCAGAAAGTATGTTATATGATAATAGCAGAAAAGTCGTTTTCCATTACAAACACAAAAAATTTAGGAAAACAAATACATCTGCTTTTAGAAGCTTAGAAACTAGAGGGGTCAATCACTGCTCAGTGTGGGTTGGGTGTCTTTCATCGGGTGATGAGAATCACTTGTGTTTCTGAGGTTTTATTCCTCTCTTTTTTCTATTATTATTTTTATTGTTAAAAATATGTTATTTTATTTCAATTATTATAGTATTTTTATCGAACCATGGGTTTTACCTTCTTCTGAGTTTCCTATGCAACCCACTCAGGGACAAGTGTGGGTGAACAGCTATGAGGTACTTAGATGCTGACTGGATTTAAAATAACATTCTCTAGAGAAAAAGTAGTGTGAAGTGGTTTGAAACAGACAAGAGTAATTACTCAGAGCTTTCACCTTGGCTGAAGTTATTTGAATAGGCTCCTACTTCACGGGAGATTTCGTTTGAATATGAACTTGGACAAAGCATTTCAGCAATGTGTAGTCAGAAACATCATGCTTCCTTTCATTTTTTATGTTAAAACTACAGGTTTCCTTTGCTTTTCAGGAAAGTAATAAAATAATCATGAACCTTTCACCATTAAGTAAAACCTGCTTGAGAGTTAAATTTGGATATTTTTTTCCCACAGTTTTAAGTGAATGTAAAACCTGTGTCCTTGTTTTTAAATGGGGTATTTGTAAGCTCTTCCAGTTATCTAGGCTATGTTAAAAAGTTGAGGAGGTTGTAGTTATAGTTTCATTCCAACTGGAATACCTAGTGACCATCTGCCAATTGAATTCCATCCAGCACTGTTCAAGTAGTAAAACAATCAATAGCAATAGAAGTAATATCCAAGTATCAAATTGAATAATGGTTTGCATTCTAACCTGATGACATCAGTATTCAATAATTCTTGAACCTTTCAACTCAGGCTTAAATTTTTAAACTTCTACTTTTGGCCTGTATGTATTGGACTTTATTTCAGATTGGGGCTTTGTTTTGCTTTGTTTTGTTATTCTTGCATGATTGTTTGGCTTTTTGGGTTTGTTTTTTTTTTTTGTTTTGTTTATTTGTTTGACTTTGCCTGTAGTTTTCGTATTCTTTTCTAAAGATTGGAGGAGAAAAAAGATTAGGCTTTTCAAGCATGTAAAACCAAGAAAAGACACTGTTGACAATAAACAATTACCATGACAATTTTTTATAATCATTCCACTGCCAAAACAGCAGGAGGATGAAAGTTTAAATTTGTCAGGAAAACAGGACTAAGGAGAAGTGCTTTTGAGTGTTCTGGAGGAAATAGGTTTTGATATGATTTAGTTATAAGCATTCAAAACTCCATGTATTGATCATGAACACTAGTTTCTCATTAAATTTCACAGGTACAGTCTTCAATGGAGAATGAGGCTGGCTTAGATGCAAAAGATTCACCTAGGGACATATTTATGGTATATTATCTCCAAGGAAACCACTCAGCCCTCTGCAGTGGAGTATTGTCCAGAAGTGTAGGGTCATGTCAGATAATCTCAAAGGTCTTTTCCAACCTAGTTGATTCTAAGATTCTATGACTGTAGATCTCGTGTAACTTTACTCCATAATGAAAACATTCATAGGCCAAAACACTGTTGTTAATTCATATGACGATTTTGAATAGACAGCAATATCTCACTTTAGTGCCTATTACTCCCACGATAAGGTGCTTCACTACTGTCTTTCATTTGAGGGCATCTGGTCTTTTAAAGAGCCAGTTTTCAGTTATGAGAACTATGCTTTAAAGCTGCACCATTTTGCCTTTTCAGGCATAGATTGGTCTCAGAATTCTGAAGTGTTCTTTTCCATAAAACAGATTGCTTGAAGGCACACAGATGACTTTAAATATTTCTGCACTTCACAGTGAATTGCTCATTCACCTGAGTGTTTAACTATGTTAGCGTGTTCAACATTATCATATTTAATTGAATGGTTCAACAAGATAATATGCCAGTGAACACACAATTCAATGCATTGTTGCATCACAATAAATAAAGCAACTCTCAAATAAAACGCAGGGGACCTAGCAAGAAGAAATTATGTGTGAGAGAGACATGAATTCATTGAGGGTTTACTAGGCTGATAACTTATCAATTTTTACAAATCTGTAAATATGTAAATATGTAAAGAATAAGGCCAAGAAAGAGAATGCATATAAATACTGTAATTAAGACAGATAACTGCAGCATCCAATCCTTCTTCCTTGCTGTTAATCCATTTCCTATCCTGACTTAAATTTAGAAAATTTAAACTCACTTCTTTGTTCTGTAAAAGATCAAAGGTTTATATTTTAAAGCCATTGATCTCACTCCTTATAAGTCCTCCTTAAAAGCAGATTCTGGTGTCAGCATTGCAGTTATTTTTTATTCTTCACTAGGAAATTTGCACAGTCATTGCTTTCCCTAATGTAAGACCAATAATGAATCAAAACCAAGAAAAAAGGTTGCTAACAGGAAAAAAACCCTCATCACTCTAAAACTTTTGGAGAGTGTTGTGTTGTGGTTTAACCAGTCAGCCAAGCAGTTTGGTCACTCACTCCTCCCTCTTTCTTGCCCCACTCCTAGGGGTGATGGGGAGGAGAATCGAAAGAATGCAACTCCCACAGGTTGAGATAAGAACAGTTTAGTAACTAAGGCATAACACAAACCACTACTGCTACCAACAATAATGACAAGGGAAATACAGGGGAAGAGAATACAATCGCTCACCACCTGATATCAAGCCCAACACAGCAGCAAATTCCACACCCTTCCAGGTCTCTGTCCTCCTTTTTTACATCCTAGGCATGATGTGCTGTGGTATGGAATACCTCTTTGGTTGGTTTGGGTCAGGTGTCCTGTCTCTGCTTCCTCCCAGCTTCCTCTCCTCTCTGGCAGAGCATGAGGCTCAGAAAGTCCTTGACCACACCAAAATGTTCTAAGCAATAAACGAAAACATTGGTGTTATCAGCACTGTTTCCAGGCTGAATGTCAAAAACACAGCACTGCACCAGCTACCAGAAAAACGACTCCTACTGCTGAACCCATGGCAGAGAGCAATACTATCGAAACTATTCACAGATATATATAGATCCTCAGAAAATAATGGCATCATAGTTCATAGCAGTTTTTAGAATAATAAAGTTAAGCTTAGACTACTCAAAAGCAGGCTCTTGAACTTACATGAACAATAAAATGTAATCAGGCTATTTAAGAAACCATTCCCTTTTCCATCTTTTTTACTGCACAAATGGATCATGTCTGTTTTCAGTTCAAAAAAAAGGCAAGGGAAGAGGAATTTTTCAGCTAAACATCAAGCCATCCTGAAATCAGAAATGCTAATTTTTGTCCTTGATGTGGAATTTTTGTTTGTCTCAATCTGATTGCAGTCCACTACTCAACTCCCTGGTAACTCTATAGCGGCAGTAATGCACCAAGATTTTTTACCTCTGAAGGTTGTAAAAATGAACAGCTAGTGTCTGCATCACATTTATTATCAGATCCGTGCAGATATGGAGGTTTCTAAGCATGAATAAAGTGTCTAAAAACCCACACTGTAATTATGTCACACAATTTAAATACTAGCTTTGTGTATTTGAATTTCTGGCACAACATTTATGGGGTTTTTTTAAGAAAATAGATATTTTTCCTCAAAACTAGTTTAGTTGAAAGCCCCCCCCCCACCTTTTTCTCAAAACATTCCTTATAGAAATTCACAATAAAACCTAAAACTGAGCATATGCCTTCAAGTATTTAGGATCACAGTCACAGATATTGTGATGTTCATATTTTTTCTTCAAGAAAGCATTCATTTCATACCTTTTTTGAATAAAAGATTTTTTTAAGTAAAATTTAATGTATATGCAAACAAGAATAAGTCATGCTAGGGCGTGACTTGGTAGGCTGAGGGTGTGCTGCTTAGTGGGTCAAAGGCTTAATGATGAAACGTGATTTGTGTATGAATAATGTACTGATGGGTACTGAGTTTACCGCTGTTTCTTCACACTTTGGGTTCCACATGTAAATAAGTCTACTGCAGACATGCATTTTTAGATTTGTGTATATATACATACATATATATGTATACTATGTCGTCTGTCAAATATGCTGTAAACTCTCAGTCTCTGTATACATATATAACTGTAAGTATGTTCATAGGTGAGTATTTCAGCTGCAAGACTTATTGGAACATTTCAAATGCAACCACTTCTGAGTACTTACAATCAATCTTTATTGATCTCTACAAAATATTCATCATTTTGTGCTACCGAATCTAAAATTCTGTGCATCAGAGAAATGATTTGAAGAATTTTCTCCTGATTTCACCCCAAAAAATGAAACAACTGTTGCATTGTTATATTCTAGATTAATCTTCACATTCTGAAGTTATTTGTTTGTTTCTTTTTACATTGGCACTAGAAATTATTCCATACATGTTCCTGCTGTGGATAATCTGATAGTCATGTATTAAGATTTCTATTGTGCTCAAAATTCAATTACAAAACTTGCATCTCTATGATTCAGTTTTTTGCAAAACAGCTACCTTAAAGCTTAAACATTCTATTGGTTATCTACCAGTAAGCCACAACAACCTGTTCCCTCTTTTCCACCATATTCATCTATTATTTCTATCTTCATCTGTTTAAATAAGTAATTTCATACATATTTGAGCTTTATATAAGTATGGATTCTGTTTTAGTTAGAAATATGAGTCACAATTTTTCAGTAACATATCCAAAAAGATGTAGTACTACTGTCCCAACCTGAACTAGAAATTATAAAAGCAAATTTGAGATATGGCCGCCTATATAAAGGCTTCCTTCTGCTTTTTTATCTTATTCATTCTGTTATCAGTCAATTGCATCATCACTTAGAATATTCAAAAATTTTACAGTGAGAATTTAGTTCAGTGGCTCGGATTATCACTACTTAGATGAATGCATGAGTCACAATTTGCCACAGTAATTTTAACCTTGTATCATTCATCTGATATATGCAATCCAGGAGGTGATTTGTAGATACCATGTAAACAAGCAAACAAAAAACACCCCATCTTTTTTCTGTGTTCCTTACCCCTTTATCAGAGGGTTTGAAATAATCCTCTACCTTAAGGTCTTAAAAATAGATCATAAAGCCTTTTTTAATAGCAGAATTTTAGCTTTGAAGGAAAACAGATTAGGGTTTATGATTTTGTTTTCTCTTTAGCAACTATAGTACTTCTTCTGCACTGAAAACTGATGTATTATAGTAAGATGTCATATATGAAAGCCTCTTATTTCCCAAAATGCTGTCCTGGGTATATCTGCAACATGACTGGGTCTGCTGTTGAGATCAGAGAATGAAGTGAAAAGTAGAAACACTTTATGTGGGTACATACAGAAATGTTCCAGGCATTTCCCACACTGTTGCTCATTCAAGAAATTAAATAAAAGTAGGTGAGAGGAAGAAAGGAAGGGAATAAAATCAACTTCATAATTTAGTATTAGATGTGATTGATGATTGCTTCTGGTTGCCTGCGGGGCATTTTTGATGTTTTGTAGTAAATTAATAAATAAACAAGGCACTATCTCTTGAACTGAAATTTGGCAGAAGGCAGTTAGTCTAGATCAATTAATGTCAGAAAATGAAAATCATACAGTAATGACACACTTTTTAAAAGAATATTCAGTATGTGCAGCTTAAGTTTTTAAACAAGTCAAGAATTCCTGAGATTAAACAGATCTGATACCACATTATTTTGTTTGAATTTATTTTATTTTAATGTACATCATAGATGACAGGTTCTCCTCAGCTTAGTTTCCACTGGTCTGTTTTGTCTCTTGAACAGGACTTGCAAATTAGCTGCTCTGAGCTGCAGCCCAGAGCTGCAGATTCATGTTCAGCTACAGTTTTTGAGCAACTTATTAAAAATATGTGATATAACAAACTTGTCTTTGGGAAGTAGGTGAGAGACATTTAAAGAGCTGAATGAAGTGGTCAAAACCAAGTCTAAGTCAGTATCTCTAAAATTATATTTTCCCCATTATGGAACGGGACACCTCTACCAGCCACAAGGAAAACCAATTCTAGACCATACCTTGATGTTCATACTTTCCAATATAAAGGAAGGATAGGCAACAGAAATTGCAGACTGATTCTTGAAATGAGTTTTCTGCTAGTGTAAAATCATGGAATCAGCTAGTGTGAAGACAACAGATGCTCAAAGTAGTACACTACTCAAAGTAGCATATATAATCTACATTTTTAGAATGCTCTACTAATGTGTGGACAAGCACAACACACAAATATATATAATATTCACTTTAATAAAAATAAACTATGTGGTATGTAAGTTAGACACTTTTAAAACTGAAAATATTTAGAGGTTTATATCAACATATTAACATATTCAGTCTCTTGGGACTTCAGGACGACAGAATTTGAAAAAAATCACAGGCCAGAACTTGCCTCAGTGGAAGCAAACCTGGATCAACCGTGGAAAATATACATTATTAAGAACTCTTTCATTATGTATTAATGACATGAGGCCATCTCCTTTGATCAGCAGCATGAGTACAAATCACCCTTATATCAAGGTTTTAAGCAATCCAAACTTATGCTTCCCCTCTCAAAAAGAGGGAATTTCGGACACTATTAATTAAATGGAAGACTAACCTAACTTTTGTGGCTATGCAGCAACAGAATACCTATTCATGTTACTTCACTCCTATGTAGGAGAGGGTGACAGTCTTGAAGTTAAGGAGGGAGTCCAGCACTTGTACAAAAGCAAGAAGCTTCCCATCTAAATGCCTGCCTTTATAAGCATGTTGCCTACTCGCTCTTGAATGCTATGCCAGCACTGTTTTTCCTCTCTTGCTAGAGGACGTCAAAATGGTGTTGGGCAGAAACATATCAGTTCGTGAAATATGTTCTCCCTATAACATTTTTATGTTTTCCAAATGACATTTATTCTTAACAACTCACCACAATATTTATCTGCTTGAGACTGAGATTACACCCTAAGAAGTGAAGGCTCTGTTGAAAGCCTCCCAGGTCCAGATCAACATGAGATGCAACCAGAAAAAAAAGAAATTTGTGCTTAAGTCAAAGGAACAGCATTGGGAAGCTGTACCAGAGGACATATGCATGAAGTATTTAGTACTTCTTTGACTCTCTGCTGCCCAGAGCACTTCCTGTGTCTTTTCTATTGGTCTCACATCTCTCAGTTTATACGCCTTTGTATTTTTGTTTTTCTCCATTATAGAATCCATTGCTTATAATGTATGATCTATATTAACATGTCAACAAAGCAGCTGCTACACTTAGTGCATTTTACTTTCCCCATTAATGTTTTCAAATGTGTAAGTGATATAGATACTGCAAAAATATTTACAGCATGTTAGCTCAAGCATTGCTGACACATGCACATGAATGTATAGAGAGAGGAATATGTATTTGTTGCGGAAGAAATGTTCAGACATTCAGAGAAATGGGTAATGCAGAGTTATTGTTGCACATCTCATACTGGGCTCCTTATCTGCATCATAAGAGCTTGAGAGAGAGTCTCAAAGATGCCCAGAAACTCAGGCTCTTTTTTGCATTTTCAGGGCTTGGAGTTGGATGAATTTGCTTCTTTAGTCTCCTGAATTTCTTTGAAAACTGAAACACTAATATCATTCAAGCTTTGTATGTCCGAACACATTTTTTCCCACAGGAAGGTCAGGACTTGACTTATGAAGTCAATGCAAATTTCCTAAACATGTTTGCCAAGAGTGGCTGTTGAAATATATTTTAATCAAAAGAAATAATCAGGCAGTGGTGTTCATCCATCCCTATTTTGGACAGTCTTTCATAATCGCCCTGGAGGTCCAATGTCAGGTAGAAAATAAATATTTTAAAGAAATGATGTTTTCAGAATTTCATGTTTTATTGTTGTTGGACTGATTAGCTTCAGTTTCTGATGTGCCAAAATAGTACACAAGTATATTACTTGCTCCCTAAGATTCTCTGTGTGTCCTTTATCTCATTTAATTTCAATCATCCTAAAGTAAGGAATGTTTCTATCAAATCTTAGAAAGGGTGTCACTCTAACCAATAGCTTATGGCCCCATACTCCAATTCAGCCTGCATTGTATAGAGCTGAGGTTAAGCATGCTGCATCTGTAACTCCACATTCTTCAAACAGTACTGTGATATGCAGGTTTGGATATAATTCAATTTCCTTGCCGTAAATGTAGGCACAAACAAAAATCTCTACTCATCAGGTTTCAAAATCATGGAGATTGTATGCCATTTTTAGGTTCTAGGTTGTTCTCCCTGACACCCATCTACTCCCCAAAATTCTCAGGTATCACAAATATGAAAGTTACTCTAAGGTACAATTTTGATGTCTGTATTAATCATGTTACAAAACTATTTTATTACTGTCCCAGGATTGTTTCCAGCCTGTGGAACTTCTCCCAGGGATGCCAAGACACTTATACACTTGTCTTTCATTTCTCACCTGAGTTACTGTACTTCATTACTTGCTGGTCTACTTGTCACTTTTTGTTTTCTTGCTTACAGTTGGTGCAAAAATGGCTGCTTGATTCTTTATGAGATACCTAATTACATTACTACAATAATGAAATAATTTCACTATCCTCTTGTGAAATGGCAGATTGCTTTGAGTTCATCGAAATGAATGCTTTGAAATGGCAGATCCTCACAAAAAAATATACACAAAAGGTCATTTATTTTTTGTGCCACCATAAAATGACCATTCTCTTTACTATGATTGTCTTCTTTTGGATGATGGGAAGTTCATCTATTAATTTTTTTGCTTGTTTTACATGTTTGTAACACATATAACTTAGATTTCACAGAAACTTCATGAGTATTTCTCAATTTTTATGACCTATTTCTTCTTCCTACTCCTGGTGATTTGTTCTAAAAAATATCAGTTACCCTAAAAGATATCTGTCCACTGACAACACAGACAGTGAAATATTGCATTGATCAGGTACTACAGCCTTTTCAACTAGATGGCAAAGGTAGTGATATGGCCTATAACCTATAATTTGTCCCAAAAGTAATTTGTAATGGAGCAAGGCTGATACGAAAAGATACAAAAACAGAGCTGAAAATTTAAAAACTTTTTAGACAAAAATCAAAGCAAATTTAATTTTTAATTTAAGATTATTTTCCCTCAGTTTTCAGATTGATTTGAACTAAAACTTACAGCAACTTACCAAAAAGCTAAAATGAGCCACACAGTTCCTACACTCTATGTCGTGGTTTAAGCCCACCCAGTAACTCAGAACCACACAGCCTTTCTCACATGCACCCACGTTTCCCAAGGGTTGAGATTAGAACAGCCCAATAGCTAAAGTATAATATAAAACCAATAGTAAGAATATTAATGATGAGAAATAATAAGGCAAAAGAATACATAGCTAAAAAGGGGAAAAGTCAATTGACACTAGTGATGTACAATACAATCACTCACCACCCAACAACCAATACCCAGCCTCACCCAAACAGTGATATGCCCTTCTGAATTTCCCCATATAAACTGGTTCCCACCCAGTTTATATACTGGGCATGATGTGCTGTGATAGGGAATACCCCTTTGGCTAGTTTGGGTCAGGTGTCCTGTCTCTGCTTCCTCACAGTTTCTATTGCCCCTCCTCACTGGCAGATCATGAGAGATGGAGAAGACCTTGATCAGGGTAAGTGCTACATAGCATCAACTAAAACAGCAGTGTGTTATCAGCATTGTTCTCAGACTGAAATCAAAACACAGTGCTGCACCAGCTACTAGGAAGGAGAAAAATAAGTGTTACAGCTGAATCCAGGACAATTTACCAATGAAATCTGGAAGAAACCTGAATGCAAGCACAGTGGCAATGCTGAAATTCATTTGCTTGCAAAAAAGCTCCCTGCAATATTTAACTAGTCAGTAATTAATAAGCTCGGCTGTACCACATCACAAGTCATATAAATTTCAGAGGTAGAATCAAGTTAATAAAATCATGTTGGTATGCATTCAAGGTAATTCCACATATTAAGTAAGGTGTGAAGTTATGCTCATCCCATCTTATGATAGAGGAAGGAAAAAGAAGTTAAAGAAGGCAATGACAGAATTCTGTTAAATCAAAAGTATGATTTTATAAAGGTAAGTGGGGGCAGCTATTCACCAATAAAATTTCTTGTATCAGGTATAAAACAAAGAAAAGGAACATGTGTTTTACAGAAAGCACAGGTAAATCACAGAAACTGCTGCCAGAGTGTATTTTGGAAGCCAGCAGTCCAAGTGAGTCCTGGAGGACAGCTGCTTTGGTACTTCTTGAGCATAGTCATTCCATGGCACCCACCTCCTAATTTCTGTGTTAGAAGCTGAGACATATGCCAAATAAAGCGTTAGTGCAGTAGTATCCTAATTCTAGCAATCCCTTTTCTAGCAATATTTTTCCCAAAGTATCATCTGCTAGACAGTAGACATTTGTTCTGACTTCTAACCATTCTGTCATACTTCAACAAAAACAGGCTTTCACTACTACATGCAGAAGCATCAAGTTCAAAAAATGATGGTGACTATGCCAGCAAGATAAAGCAAAGGTAATACAGCTATGCCTGCAGTCACATATAGAAATCTGAGTGCCACATTTACATTAAAAGTCACCAGAAACAGAAGAGGCCAGATAGAGATGAGTGCTCTTGCAGTAAATAAAAATTGTGCCTCCTCTCTTGTCGAACCTGGCTGCCAAATTCTTATTACACATTGCAATTACTTCTGAGATGGAATACAGACTTCATGCATTATATTTATTTCAGTTCATTTGCATGTTAAATACATAATATTTGCATTTCTACTAAAGCTATGACACAAACTTGTAACTTAAGAGTTGTACTTTGATTTGAACTTGTAATTATAACACATAAAAAAAGTAAGATAAATTCTCAACATACACTGGGAATTTTATATGAGGGGGCCTGTGCTGCTTCACTAAATCATCTCTAAAGAGCATTGTAGAGGAGTGAAAATTAAGAGAAAAGAGATCCATTAACCGAAGGAGACAGAAAAGAGAAAAAGCATATTAAAAGAAAAAGAAAGCATCCTAAAGCAACAATGTCTGAAAAAACAATTTCTCAGAAGAGCTGCAACTTTAGATGTTCACCTAGCTGACAGGAATTGGACATTTAATATCTAATAAGTATTGACATATAAGGAATCAATGCAGGTTTGAAATCTAATTACAGAGAAATTCACATGAAAAAACCTTTCAGGATAGGAAATCTATCACTCAGGTAACATTCTTGTGTGCATGAACCTTCAAATATTCTCAATTTAAAAGTATATTTTAAAAATGCATCATAAATTGCAAAATATTTATTTTAAACATATGTTTCATAATTAGATTACACTCCTGCCTGTGAAAGTAAGAGATGAAGACAACAGCTTATTCTTCTTGTTTTTTTTCCCCACTCCCTGTAGAAGAGATTTCTACAGGTAATGTGGTCTATATACAAAATACTTCTGCAAGCTACTGAGCTCAGATAACATCCAGTGTGAAATTTCCTAGCCTGGGGTGCCACTACTTTTCAACTAACATTTTAGCAGAACTCCTATCCCATCCATTAGATAAATGGCTTGCATTCTACACAGCAAAGTTAAGGCAGCAGCAACATGAAAGGTTTGATAAAAAATACAGGAGTGCCTTATAAATTTTCTAAAACGCTATTATATTTCATATTAAAAAGAGTGTAGGTATAAAATGTCAGCTATCTAAATTGCTCTGTGCTGGCAATTTGCTGGTTGCTGCATTTGCTACGATGTTTAAAACCTTCTGGAGAACACCGTTTTCCAGAAAGAGTTCCTCTCACACTGAATGTGCTGCTGTAGTTATGCATCACCTCATCATAAAGTGTAAAAGCAGAAGTTCTAACATGACTTACATACCAATAAAAATATTTGCTAGTAACCAAGGGTGTGATACTCCTTGGCAGATGCCTTTTCAGGCAGAAGAGGCCAGAAAACTTGGCAGTATTTTAACTTGTGTGCTTTATATACTTCAGGAAGAAATTGCAATGCCTATTGCTCCTGTAACTCATTCCATCAAAAATATTTATGTCAGCCATACAAAATTATAATACCGCTCTCTTGGAAGAAATCCAAGACTGTGTATTTCAATTGTCACTGAAATAGTCACAGGTAGGTCCAAAACTCAAAAAGGTGAGACAATAGTTCAGAGAAGATACAAGAAAGAAGGTTTGAATACATGTAGTGTTATTAGAAATACAGAGTACTGAAGAGGGAAAGGTTTGGATTTGGCCTGTCAGATTTTTTGTTTTATTTTGTTAGGATTTCATTGCAGTACCAATTCCCAGGACAAAACTATTATTTTGCTATGGCAATTCAGGTTTGTCTTAAAATATCATATTTTTAATTCTATTTTTGTGATGTGAAAAAAAAAGGGAGAAAAAAAATGTGCTATTTGTTAGATTACCTACCTGAGAATTTATACTTTGTACCCTCTAACCAGGAACTTATAAATATACAACATCTATAAGCAACAAACTCTTGATGTAGCTAAACAAAATTTTTAAATAGCCAACAGAGACAACTATAAGGAAAATGCTAAATACTCCTTTCACATATTGACTGAGCCCCTGAGCATGAGCTATATTCATACTTTTGATAAATGAACATAGCAACACTTGAGCTGTCAGAAGGATATCTCCTGCATTATCCGCTGATATATCAAATTGTTATAAACTATTTATTTGCAATTAGTTCTCTAGTAATTTATAAAAAATTTTTGGACACCTCAGCCCAAAATAAAATAAAAAAAAATAAAAAAAAATCACTGCTGAATAGCTCATAGCCTGCTGGTCAGGGCACTTAAGTAGGAAGAAAAGAATAGGTATGCAGGGACCTGAATTTGTATATTCTATGCCTCTAGTGACCTATCTACCTTCACTCTATTCAGATGTAGTTATGTTTTTTCCAAGTGAAAGAGCAGATTAAAAGTTCAAAGAAATTAAGAAAGATTTAGGTTTTGTCATGACAAAGAATAAGAAACTTTTGAAATGTTTCAAACATTTCACTGAATATAAAAATTATTTCACATTCCATCCTAATCCAAAAAAAACATTAGCTTCCGTAACCTTGAATATAGCAAATATAGGTAATGTCAGGTGGGATATAACTAAATGAACTAGGGCCTGCTTCTTTGGCCAAAGAAAAACATAATTAACTAAAGTTTCTCAATTTTATTTTATGATATCAAGAGGAATATTATTTTTACATTCTATCAAAACTTTTACAGACAGAAAAAGAGTCCACAGAAGACAAATGGAGACTGCTACTAGGGTCTGGAGCAGGAAACCTCATTGAAAGAATTGTGTCAATAAAATTATGGAAAATATAAGATGATGCAAAACTCAAAGGACAGACAGCATTAAATATGAATATGAAGTATTTCTTTTGCAAAGGTATGATCATATTAAATTTGATCCACAAAGTGTATCCCTGGATATGAACTTGTAAACCTAAGAGGATAAAAACCTAAATATTAGAAGGATTAGTATGTAGAAATGTTGTTGGAAGTTTAATTAAGTAAAGGTATATATTTTATCACAGACAAGATTAAGAGAATAAGCAATTTGTCTGGACTATGCCTCTATTGATTTTTGTGCAGAACACATCTCTTCCTGTCTTTTCCAACCTCATTTCCTGGAAATTACTACCTTCAAAGTTAGGAAAAAGCAACACTAGGGTTAAAACTGGAGAGAACCTCAAGAAATCAGTGATTGCATCCCTTCTCATGTATTACTTATCTGTTATCCTTGGTAGGTACATGGGCTAGCCTATTCTAAATGATCAAGTGATGCGATCTCAGGAACAAGTCTTGGAAGGCAGACGAAGGGACTGTGAGAATGAAGACCCTGGGCCCACTGGAGGAGAGGATCTGCTTCGAGATCATCTTAAGAACCTGAATATACACAAGTCCATGGGACCTGATGAAATCCATCCAAGAGCCCTGAAGGAGTTGGCAAATGGAGTTGTTAAGCCACTGTCCAACACATGCAAAAAATCATGGCAGTCAGGTGAAGTTCCCAATGACTGGAAAAAAGGGAAATATAAGCCCCCTTTTTTAAGAAGGGGAAAATGGAAGACCCAGGGAGCTACAGACCAGTCAGCCTCACCTCTGTGCCTGGCAAAAACTTGGAGCAGGTTCTCCTGGAAGGCATGCTGAGGCACATGAAAAACAACAAGGTGCTTGGTGACAGCCAGCATGGCTTCACTAAGGGGAAATCCTGCCTGACCAATCTGGTGGCCTTCTATGATGGGGTTAAGGAACGGATGGGCAGGGATAGGGCAGTTAATGGACTACCTGGACTTGTGCAAAGCATTCGACATTGTCCCACATGACATCCTTGTCTCTAAATTGGAGAGATATCAATTTGATAGGTGGACCGCCCCGTAGATAAAGAACTAGCTGGCTGGCCACATGCAAAGAGTTGTACTCAATGGCTCAATGTCCAGCTGCAGACCAGCAATGAGTGGTGTTCCTCAGGGATTGGTGTTGGGAATGGTTTTGTTCATCATCTTTGTCGGTGACATGGACAGTGAGATTGAGTGCGCCCTTAGCAAGTTTGTCAATGACACCAAGCTGGGTGGTTCAGTTGATATGCTGGAGGGAAGGAATGTCATCCAGAGGGACCTTGACACGCTTGTGGGGCTGGCTGATGCCAACCTGATGAAGTTTAACCATGACAAGTGCAAGGTCCTACACCTGGGTCAGAGCAATCTCAGGCACACATACAGGTTGGGCAGAGATTCAGAGCAGCCCTGCGGAGAAGGACTTGGGGGTGTTGGTCGATGGAAAAACGCACATGAATCGGCAGTGTGCGCTTGCAGCCCAGAAAGCCAACCGTATCCTGGGCAACATCAAAAGGAGCGTGACCAGCAGGTCGAGGGAGGTGATCCTACCCCTCTACTCTGCTTTTGTGAGACCTCACTTGGAGTATTGTGTGCAGTTCTGGAGTCCTCACCATAAAAAGGACATGGAACTGTTAGAACAAGTCCAGAGGAGGGCCACAAGGATGCTTAGGTGACTGGAGCACCTCCCGTATGAAGACAGGATGAGAAAGTTGGGGCTGTTGAGCCTGGAGAAGAAAAGGCTGTGTGGGGACCTCACAACAGCCTTCCAGTATCTGAAGGGGGCCTATAGGGATGCTGGGGAGGGACTCTTCATTAGGGACTGTAGCTAGAGGACAAGGAGTAAAGGGTTCAAACTTAAACAGGAGAGGTTTAGATTGCATATGAGGAAGAAATTCTTTACTGTAAGGGTGGTGAGGCACTGGAATGGGTTGCCCAGGGAAGTTGTGAATGCTCCATCACTGACAGTGTTCAAGGCCAGGTTGGACATAGCCTTGGGTGATATGGTTTAGTGTGAGGTGTCCCTGCCCATGGCAAGGGTGTTGGAACTAGATGATCTTAAGGTCCTTTCCAACCCTAAGTATTCTATGATTCTACGATTCTATAGCATTTCTAGATCATCTTCTCCCCATTATCAGTAGGATGGCTTAACTAATATTAGACCTGATTTTCTGCAATTTTAGTCTGTTAGTTCCTGTTCTAGCCACCCTGACATGGAAGAGTGATTATTCAATCTTTTTCTTTTTTTTCCTGAAACATCTCATATAATCAAAGATAATTATCATCTTTCTTCCTTGCCCTCCTTGCTTTTTTCTTTTTGAACCTAAAATATGCAATTCAATTAATATTTTTTCTTACATCAAATATTCTGGACACCTGATTATCATTCCGACCTCAATTATTCCACATTTTCCTGAAGAACAAGGTCCATGCCAAGCATTTAGAAGCTGAAGTCTCCCCCATACCAGGGAGGGTCTTGCCTGCCTGGTGTTGAAAGGAAGTGACAAATCCGTCTTTGTCTTGAAGGTAAATGTAGTGGTGAGTGTATGTTGCAATTCAGGTTTTGATTTTTCTCTTCAAGGATAATGGGGTTTTAACACATGTTCAACTTCTGATTTTTTATAACACTTTAAACCCTTCTGCAGAACTGCTGCCTAGTCAGTTGTTCTCAGACTTCTCAGTGCACTTCTGAACCCACTGCCTAGGGCTGAATTTAAAAATCCTCCTTTCCCGTTTTCTGTGCTTTCTGTATCAAAAAAATGTTCAGCAATACAACCTACCTCACAGTCAGGGTCCTTCTGCGCTCCCTTCCCAGCAGGTATTCAAGCAGTTCAACTTCCCAGTGAGCTAAAAATCCCAGGCTGTGAATGACGCTATTAAAATTTGTTTGTTTGGGGGTTTTTGTTTGGTTTTTGTTTTATTTTGGGGGATTTCGGTTTTGGTTTTTTGTGGGTTTTTTTTCATTAATTCTATAGTTTCTAGTAGATCTTTAGATGATGATTCCATGGCAGTCTATTTCTTTTCCCCAGGGACTTGAAACATAGATACAATGCTACCAAGGCAATGTCCTACCTGTTTTCTTTCTAATATTTCCTAAGCTTCCTATTTTCCTACACTACTTCCACAAGCTTACATTCCTACTCTAATAATCAAAATTATTCCACCATATCCACTATAATTTAGGTCAGATATTAAGGAGCTTAAATTTTCTTTTTTTATCCACATATATTTTTTATACAAACAGTTAAAATCGTCATCTCTGTCTTCCTTCCTCCCTTAATTCATGTCCTGAATTACCCTATATCTTCTGGTTTCAGGATCTTTGTGTTTTTCACATTGTTCTGTGGGGGTTTGTTACCCTCCTGTCAATCTTGGGAATAAACTTAATTTTCTTCTGCTTTTTCATGAGCTATACTCTAATCTCAGTCTAAATCTCAACATATCATTGCAAGGCTGAGTTATCAGGATGGCCTGGTGAAACCATCTCTGTGGGATGCATCCTTTACTACAACAAAATTAATGCAACTTGCACAGTTACACCTTCAGTATTACTTTTTACTTTGAAATTTTATTTACCAAGAGAATTCTTAAAAAAAAATAAAATAAATGTTTATCCAGACAAAGTGTGACAGAGCTACACAGGAGTTTTTCTTTAAGTGTTAAATTAGAGCTTCCAAATGAAAGGGTTGGATGAAAATCCAGCTGTGCCCCTCAGATCAGCTAAATGTTTCTGTAGTCATTATATGAGATTGATGAGAACCTCCTTGACAGATCCTCCTTGATTTGGACAGCTGAAGTTAACAGGGCTCACACTCAGATTCTTCTCACAGTGCCAAATAAATACAAACTTTTTAATTGATCATTATGTTTTAATGACCATGTTTTGATTTAATTGTTTTTCTTCATACTTAAACTTTTTTACGCTTCCTCCAATTTCCAGTTTTGTAAATATGTTTATTTTTTACTGCTCCTCATGGGTTTTATCCCTGCTCCGTGTTCCAGAATGGTTCATAATGTTGTAACAATGACTATGCATTGGATTGCAATTGCCATCTTAGTTGTACTCTCAGGCTAAACAATCCTTTCAAACTAAGGCTACTAAAGAGATTTTTAGCCAAATTTCCCTTTGAAACAAAAGGCTAGTACTAAAACTGCCACTGTCTTCCTATTACTCCCAAGCCCTACTATCAAAAACTGAGATGACAGTTCACTGGGGCACTGTCTGCCTGGCCAACTTTAAAATGCATTCAAAGACATAACAAACATCAAAGTTAGTCACCAAGGCTTTTACTTCTACAAAACCAAACACATGATACAATATTTAGTATTTTTCTGATCAGGAAAACAATGTTTTTTATTTGCCCTATTTTGAAATTAGTTTTAGTATTATCTTCAGGGAAATCAAAGTTGATTAGTCTTTCAAAACTAGCTTCAAGCAGTATAACAGCATGCATTTCAAAATCTCACCTGATGCAGAGAAACCAGTGAATTTCATGTATATACTCAAGGAGAACAACAGAGATTGTTCCATGGTGTGATTCCATTACATATATCATTCCCTATAAACACACTAAACCATAGTCAAGTTAATGCAGCTGCTGCTGGGTAGTTTTAATTTTTTCTCCCAGGAAAAATAAAATATTATTTTTTTCTAATTGTAGATAAATGTCTTAGACTGTAGATTTTTGCATCTGAAGCTGCCAACTTATCCTGCCTGCAAAGCAACCAGGGTAGTAAGTTTGAACAACTAGAAAGGCCTTAGAAAAAGCTTGAATAAGAAAACTGTAAAATAATAATGAGGGAAAATAGAAGTGAATCAAATCCAATTTTCCAGTATAGAGACTAAAAGCTGCCACAAGAATGTTGCGGAAGTATAAATACAGGAAGAGGAACTATGAATGAAGAGACATGTAATGGGAAAAAAGAGTCAGGAAGCTTGCTAGAACCTGACATGTCAGTGAGGAATTAAAAAAAGTGGGTGTTCTTTCAAGAACAAAGGGAGTAAACATTTGAAAAATGCCTCTGGGAGTGAAGTAGATTCTTAGTGATACACTTTCTCTAAATCCAGTTTGGACGACTTTCTAAAATACAAGCCTTGGTTCAGTCAAACAATTTCAGCTTGGTGCAGGAGCTGCTGGAAGTAATTCACTGGCATGCATTATGCAGCAGGCCGAGCTTTAAAATCTACTGAGAAAATGTTTGGGCCAAACTTGCAGCTTGTGCACAGACATAACTTTTTAAAAGCCAGTTGAGTTGTATTGATTTACACCAGCTTCTGATCTTGCCCTTGGAATATAATTTACTGCTGTCATTACGCAGTAACACCCAGACCCTGCCTGTTTTCCATGCCGTAATAAGAGCAGCTGTCTTTGCGGTTTGGGGCCTGATCCAATTACACTCAATGGGAAAACTCCCATTTAGTGCAGGCACACAATTAGATGGTTACAAATTGGTCACAAATAAATTTAGACTGGAAATTAAAACTATTCCATCTGAGATTGTTTTTTAGCTATCTGCTGGAGTAACCCCACAAACAGATTAACAAGTCAAGGAACATGGTAAAATTAAGACTGAAAACAGGGAAAAGATTGTGCAACAAACAAAAAAAGGGGCATGCATGCAACAATATTTCCACAGTACCCTCCTTGTCTCCAGTAATTTGTAGCTCAGTGACAACACCCAGCTGAGGCAGAAAGGAGTTCTGTTGCTTTGTAACACCTTTAGGTGTTATTAATCGTCATGATGGGTTTTGCAAGCATCAGAAGGGTGCAGGGTAAGCCTTCAAGGGATGGATTAGCTATGGTTTGTGAGTATTTGTAACCTTCCTGAGGCCTGGAAAGTGGCTGTTACCCAAGGCAGAAAGCAGGGTGGGCTCTCCCTGTAAAAAAATGCATTGAGGTGGCTGTGTGTTTTGTGTTACTGCTCACTTTCTCAAGGTCAAACCAGTCGCCAGGTTTATGTCATGAGGAATTCCTTTTCCCAGGTCAGAGTGACGGGTACCATTCAGAGTGTTTTTCTTTTCCTTTCACTTTGTAAAATCTGAAAACTACTTAAAGATTTTGGTGAAGTCTTTGATTTCCCTTCTTCTGGGGCATTCTGGTTATGGCGTTTTGTTGCATGTCATAAGCAATTTTGAGGAAGCCAGGAAGAGCTCTGGTATATGGTAGATTATGCTGTAGACTTTTCTGAACCGGGTATCTACTGCAGAGTTTCCTCCAGCTGTGATACAATTGATGAAATAAAAGTGAGCCCATTTAGTCCTGTCTTCCTATTTATGTTGTCTACTGTTGAACACAGAGAATTTTATTTCTCTCTTTTATTCCTGCCTTTTTTATTCTTCTTATTATTATTCTTGTCTTTAAGCATTCTGGTATATCTTTGAAAGAAGAAGGGTGCAATCAGATACAGCCTCTGCAAAAGGAACTAGACAAAAAAGCAGGAGGTATTCTGATCCCAGGTAAGGCCAGGGCTTTACTTTTCTTGCTTATTGTTATGACACCCCAAATGTTACTGTTGCTTTTGTCACACAAAAACAGAAGCTGAAACACTGTAAAAACAGCATCAGTGCCAGCACAGAGACAGCTCTTTTGGTAGAAAAGCAAAAGGTCTCTGATGAAAATACCTAATTAAGATACCAGAGACAGGTTTCATCTGACTAAATATAGAAGTTTACAAGGCACAATACTGACATGAAAGTACCCTTCTGCTACAGAAGGAATCCAAGGTGATGAACTCAGATATAGACATTGGCACTGCAGACACTGAAAGTTAGATTAAGTACATTTAATACTAAATTCCGTTACTGACCATTTTGGGATATAACAATATAATACACTCATCTTAATGCTACTGTTCCTTATTTTCCCTGTTTATACAGCCTGATGTTGTAAATAAATTGTAAAGCTGACTTAGCTAGCCACACAGGAATCTTGTAAGGGTGGGAGGATTGACAAGCTGCAGACACATATTACACTGAGGCTCTTTACAGCTTCCCTTGCCTTAAGAAACATGACCTAAAGAATAACAATAACTAAGCAGTACTGTTCTTTTCTTGTGAAATATCAGTCACTTGCAGAAAATGTCACTGAGCAGAACTTAGAACAATTTAAAGTTACCACGCTGAAGTTAGGTACTAGTAAATAGCAGCAGTAAATGACATCTTTGAATTTCTCTTCCTATCCTGTCAGGCATGCACAGCACTCACTAGGAACAGCTAAAAGTCTGTGTTATTACACATAAGAAATGTAAAACTTCAAATGCATGTAACTCGGCAGGCTCTATAGTCTATTTATTAACTACACGGAAAGATACACCACTTGATGAATTTTTCACAACGCTCCTATAGAAATCTGCCAGTCTAAAAAGTAATGAAATACTTATAGACAAGAAGTAACCAAGAATGATTTCTCACATTTTCATCTTTGTACATGAGAAGAGTTTACACAAAAAATTAATCCTATTTTAACTCATTATATATAATTTTGCACCTATTTTTCACATAAAAGAATATTGCAGACATGCATGCATGCCTTGGTGAGATTTTTTCCATTGCTCAAGTACCTCTGTTACCAGTTGTTCAACTGCTACTCTTCAGAGAGCTTTCCATTTATTATATAATAGAAAAGTGTGGCCGATTCCACTGCAGCTGAATTGTTCCCATGTTTTGATTTCAGTGGTAAGGGTTTATTCAGCAATGCATTTAAGTCTGTGTTCAATGTAGAGTAATTGGGTAGTCCTACTATATCCTGTAAATTATGCACCTGTCTACATCAGTGGGAATTAGTGATATGCTTAAATGTTTTCCTGAATCAAAGCCTAAATTTGAGGATGCTTATCCTACTAGTGAAAACTCAATGGCAGCCTCAGCAATGGCCACTGGATAGAAATTGCTGATTCTGATCACAGGACTTAATGCAGCATTTGATTTTTTTTATGTAGTTCTTAATTTGAGTTTATAAACAACCACACACACACACACACAAAAAAAAAAAAAAAAAAAAAAAAAAAAAAAGAAGTAAAATAAAGAGCACATTATGGGGAAATCAAATTTCTACTTTAATCTCCTAACTTCTCACTTTAATTGTGTTTGGCTCACAGGCATTTCTGGGTAAATTGAAAATCAGCCTACAAAACAGTGAAAATGCTGGAAATTATCAAAAGTCAAAGGTTAATTTCTTGCACTAAACCAAAGCTAGATGATAGTTCAATAAACACAGTTGATCATGTGGAATTTAAGAGTAAAAAAGTCAGTGCACATATTGATCAAGAAATATGCAGTACTTAGATTTTGACAAACCTTGATGGCTTGTGCATGCTCTTTTCATAACGAATGTGTTGTCCTTGGAATTAGGGAGATGTTATGAATAGTGCCATTGAAATCAAGAGAAAGTTCTGCTTTCCATGCATATGACTACTGAAATATCAATGATATACAAAATTTTCCTCCAAAACGTGTATTTTTAAAAAGTTTAACTAATACAAACCTCAGCTAAGCAACAGTCAGCCAAAGTCCCTGTCCCAGACAAGCACAGGAATTTGTATTCCCTGATTTGAAGACTGTGATCTTAAAACAGCACAGTTGTGTAATGTGGAGCAGGAAAGGATGTATATATAGTGCTGGCTGCCACATCTGCTAGTTCCATTTCTTCTTTTAAGCTGGATAATGGAAGAAGCGTGTGTCATATCTCAGTCAATTGGAGCACAAACAGTTCCCAGATATTATGCAAAATCCTGCATCCTTTCTGTGCCAAGATGATGGTGTCTGGATTTGGTGCAGCTCCCCATTTGAGAATCTGTTCCATTTTTCATAGGTTTGGGCCTGTGTTGGTCATGATGGAAGTATTTCTACAGAAAGTTTGGAAAGATGAAGAGAAGCACTGAAAGATAAAGAGGGAAAGGAATAATTAATGAGACAGTAGAAATGCAAGAAGAAGAAAATGCTTGGAATATGTGACTGTTCAGAAGCCACAAAATAATTGTAAAAGGCAATCCTGAAGAGATCATCTATCTTTTGGCTGTCTGCTAAAGGCAATATTTTGCTTAATTATATACCCAGAGAAAACAGTTATATCTGTACCTTACAGCTTCTTCCTATTACTATAATGTGAAATACCAGATTATTCTTCTTAATAGACTCTTTCAGGCTAAGTGAAATGCAGAACATGTAGCCCTATCCTGAGAAATATCGGTCCAGCTTATCTAGAAAAGAAATATCTGATAATGTATAATGCTCTGAAAGCTCAGGGTTTATCCAGGCTCTGCATACTGGTGCCTTAAATTCATCTACCATTAAATAAAGATTGATCAGCCACTCCTATATCATGGCTTATGTGCTCACTTCACTCATACATCATACCTGATTCAAGTTGAGATTAAATACTTCCAGACTCTGGCAACATTCACATCCTATGGGACAAGGAGGTAGATGTAATAGATTCTGGTGTTTGACTGACCAATATGTGAAAATTACATTTACATTTACAATTCTTTAATTGCGGTCCAAACCTGTCTAGGTGTTGAAGGTTCATCGAAGTTATCTATCATCAAGTATGAAGCACTATGTCTTGGCTCCACTGATCTGATCAAGTTACTCCCCTTTTATAGCTTTCACAGCTGCTATAGAAATGCATGTGTACTAAAAGCTAACATGATAGCATAGAGCATGATAGCAAAGAATGTTTTAATTTGATGTACATGTGTATCTGAAAGGAAAAATATGCCCTATTGACTATTTCTGTGGATATCATACACTGTGAAGATAGCTTTCAACTGTTATTTGATATTTTAAGTCTCTTACTTCCCATAAGAAAAAAAAAAAAAAACCAAACCAAAACCCCACACTAAAATTTGAGGAGGTTGCGTATATAGTATACCTAATTTACAATTCCAATAAGCAAAACACCAAAGTAAACTTAATTATCAAAATATGATTGCTTCTTGTGTACTCCTCTCCTCCTCTGATATGGTCATCCAGAAAGATCAATTATTTGAGCATCCTGGAATTTGCAAAAGTAGAGAATCAAATCTTACAAACATATGAATATGCAGCATGATGTTTCTTGTTTTATGATCTAGGATAAAACCATGCATCTAATAATATTGCATATAGCACATCAACACTATCAATTGTTCTATTTTAACAGTTCTGGGTTTTTTTGCAGTACTTCCAGAAGCTCTGGCTGACAAAGGAAGCTCACTGTACAGCATGTTCTACAAAAAAGTGACACAAGACTTTCTGATGCCTGAAGGATTTGGACTTTAGGAGGTCAGAAAGGAGAAGACAAGGACTGAAGTGATTTGCTCAAGGAGACACATCAAGGTTTGGAACCACTGAACTACAGGGCCACTTCCTAGAAGTCTCCCTCAGTTCCTAATGCAGCAAACTGGTAAAATATTGCTTTTGTTGTTCTTTAAATCAAGAGTAATAAATTCTTTATATTCTTTTTGTGTTTCTGGACTGCCAAAATGTTCTGGTCAGAGAAAATAGATCAGAAATAAAGGGACAATATGTTTTATTGCAACAATTTAAGTATTGACAAGGCATCACTCTAGTATGTGTTTAAAAGAACTATTGCTCTAAGACTAACCTGATTTTGTAGAGAAATAAAGGAAAGAAGATAATTTTTTTCTGTGGTCAATAAATCTAACACTAATTAGTAAATTTAGAATCAGAACTTCAGTTGTTTGTGCTGTAGTGGTAATTTACTTTTCATAAAGCTACATGGGAACTGCTTAAAAAAATCAGACTTTAAAAAATCCTATTGGTTGTTTTGAATCCTGCCTGAGTCACACACAATAGCAAATACTTACAATGAGAATAGCTCCACTGGAGCAATACTAATACATTTACCACAGCTCCCACTCTGTCATTATGCACAGGAGCCTGTGCTTATCCCTTTTTAAATTGGAGACTCTTTTAACCAGGAATCCCCAGGATGAAACTGAACCATTTTCCTCACGGCAAAACAAATCCTTCTCTGGTGAATTTTGTTATTGTTTATTGTTATAGTGTTTTATCAGCACTAAACTGTATGAAAGCTTCAATTAGTTCTTGATGAATGATCCCATAAAATCATGTAGTTTCATTTCCCCTGCCACCAGATATTTCACTGAGTGTTATTAAATGAAATATAATTGGGACAGGGTTCAGGAAACTTGGAGTCTTCTTATTTTCCTTTTGGGTTTGAACATTAGAGTGTGTCTCAGATATTTCATTTTTTAAAGGTAATGGCTTTTTCTTTCAAACTGCAAAATGCTCCACAGTTCACTATTGTTTAAGGCTGCCACACTATAAGCAGTTAACACAAGAGTAGGTAAATACAAATATTACAGCCATTTTCTGCACGATTCTCCTCTGCAAGTAGCTTTGTAAATTTTGTATTACAAAGACTAAGTAAGTTTCACTGGAAAAAAACACTCCTCCCTTCTGTGGATAACCATATTGCGTTTGTCTCTGATGTAACTCCATTGAAAGCAACACAATTACAGTAAGAATAAATATAGCTATTTCTTACCACACATTTAAATTCCATTTTGTTATAAATAATGTGCTGTATTTTGGAACGGGAAGTATGCTTCAGCAGGATGCAGAGAACAAGTTTTTTTCATCAAGTAATGAAAACTTTTTTAAAGGAGAGATTCAAATACACTAATGTTAATTTTGTCCTTTTTCTTAGGCTTCGCATCCAAACCCAGATTTCGCAGAGCAGAATCAGTGTCACCAGCGTCTGCATTCACATTTCTCAGATCTGGACTCATCTGTGGGGCTATGCTGCAATAAGACTCCATGAGAGCCTTTCCCTTTTCAGAAATGGAAAGCCTGTTCTAAAAATAGCTCTCTCTCTTTTATCAAATTCTCCCACCTGGCCTAAATGCTAGCAAGAAAGTTAGCAAAGGATCGTCACATCAGGATGGAGGCATTAAGTGTCAGGTCTCATAATAGAAGGAAATTCCTGTAAGTAGTTAAAGACCTTTTGCAGCCTGCCCAGAAATATTGAAATATCCTTTGGCTTGTCTTTTCACTTTTTTTCTCACATATTGCAAGTAGATTTATCCAATGGTGCTACTGAATATAGATGTACTGCTGAATATTACTGCAACTATCAGTGCTTCACAGCAAAATAATTTGCTGAATGGGATAAATGTGTTTATTGATACCAGACCCAAACGTCACCCACTTAAAAAGACAAATATCAGACTACTATATCATCAAAGAATGTAAAGATATTTATCATTTACTGCAAAAGATTTTATCCCTTCTTATGGTGGAAGTAGAGGCTGCTATCGCACATTGTATCCTTGATATACATTTTTGGACCTGTTTAGGATCAGGAAATCAAATCATCAAACATCACTAAACACAAGATAGAAAAGTTTCAAGTTTTATAGTTGCATTAAAACCCATAAATCATACCGTTTTGTGAAAGAATTTTACTATATCTCAGTGCTCAGGGTGTATTTTCAAAGCCCCTTGGGGTCCGAAAGAATTCTTCCTTCATCGCTATATTACTGACTGATGAGATAAAAACCTGCAAGAAAACACCCTTCTGATTTGGAACTTGAGAATTGACTTCAGATACTCCCTTTAATGCAAGCACCTTCTGTCAGGCAAACCATTCTTCCTCCCAGTCAAACAGGGCTCTTCTGCTTTCCACCAACCCATGAGATATCCACTCCCACTTGAAGAAAATGCTCGCATACCTAAAACCAGAAAGGTAGCCAAGGACACTTTTGAACAGCCGAAGCCACCTCAGTATCCCTTCCCTCCCGGACATTCCCTGACTTCCCTGGCATTGATGGAAGGTAAGTCTGGGAATTGGTCATGACTTTAATGTCTACATTAGCTAGTCCTACTAATAAAATGCCAGAATACAAGGGGAAGGGGGAGAAACACAAAACCTTGAATATTTATTAGAGAATATCTCTTAAAAGAACATAACCAGCAATGGTACAAAAGAGATAAATGTGCTTCCTGACAGAGTGCTTGGACTCCCAGTTAACCAGCCATGTAAGTGCATAAATGTGCTCAGAGAATATTTCTTCACAACTCTCGAAGAATACTTTGAGTTCTAGAGATCAAAAGAGCTACATGAGCCAAGTGTTATTGGTGTATTATGTTGAGATCAGTTATAAATAAAAGAAGAAAAAAGAAAATAGCAGAGTAAAATTGTTTTCCTCTGTCATTCTTTTCTTTTTATCAATATTTGTTTTTAAAAGTAAGAGAGTTCTACAGGGCTCTGGTTAAATAAGACCCTTTTTGTAATTATAAATGTACACATGTAAGAGTCCCTTTAAAGGAAAATAGTAGCCTACTGGGTATTCTGGAGAGAGGGCTTGTTCTCTTCTAAATTTTCACAGTGCTCTGGGAGTTAGTCCTCTAAGGGTTCATAGTGCTGGTGGGCTCCCACTTTAAAGAACTTCAGATTGCTGAGGGTGGTGTTTCCCCTTTGAAGGCTGTTACATTTTTTAACAGATCCTCCTTTGAAGATATTCATATCTGTGGGGTTCTCCAAAAGAGTTGTGGGAAAAGTCCCCTGTTGATGCTATTTACCAGGTTAGAATTTCAAACCTGGGAAAAATAGCTGATCCCTGAGAGGAGGATGCTCTTTTTGAAGCAGTTCAGATGATTTCAGTAGGCATTGTTTCTGAAGTTCTCATTGCTAGAAGGTGTCTGACTTTAAAACTTTACATCATAGACAATGCCACAGCAATACTATGGAGAAAACAGCTTTTTTTTTTTTTTTTTTTTTAAGGAAATATGAAATATACTGCTGTGAAAGCTTTTTTACAGATAGACATCCTGTTTGCTTGCTTGCTAAATGCATAGTTTGTGCTAAGTATAAGGATTGTGCTTGCTCTGTTACAATAATCTCTGCAGAAAGGTTCTTAACATGCAAAATTTATGATAAACAGTGTTTTGATAGCTTATAAAAAGTCCTGCTCTTTTAAACCATTGTGCTCATATTTGCTTGCTTCATATTTTGACTTGAGATGGCCTGAATAGTCCTTTGGTGGAAGCAACATGTAAAGATTAACATTGTTAGGATGCTTCTAATTAGAAGTGATTTCCTAGAAAAGTCTTTCAAAATACATACCATTCCAAGAGAGGGATGATAGAAAGTAATAGAACAGTGAGAAGACACAGTGTAAATTTCTAAATGGAAGGAAGGAACAACATATAACCAAAATATTCTTAAAAAACGTATATGTTTTGAAGGTCTGTGTGCAATGCAACAGAAAAATGCTTTCTCCTCCATTGTATTTCTAGCAAAAGAGGTTTGACCAAAATAAACATAAAAAGCTAGCTCTATTTATTTGTTTTAATATACCACACTTGTTACTACAAGAAGTCTACTGAAGTAATCTGTACCAAGGCCATCAAGACAGCCTTTATACTAAGGTTGCTAATATATGGATATAGCACAACTATACTTGGATTAAACAGAGATAAAGGGCAAGTAGATGAAAAGCAAAAGTAAGCTGTTGGCTGCTGGAAGAAATTGAGCCAAACAACAGCACTGATGGCTGGTCTTTCAGAAGACAAATGAGTGTTTGACATTTCTGTCCATTTGCTCACATAGGCTTCAGAGAGAAAGACTGAGGACAACAGGCCAAAAATTTCTTCTTGCTTACAGACTGTCTACTCCTCAGAAGCATATAGGTTATAAAAAAACCTTAGTTTTTAAGATCTAATCTAAATGCATGTTGCAGCAAAGTGCACTGGCCTTGATGAAGAGCTATGCTGTTTCTGTGAGAACTTGAATTGGATGCCGAGGAATTTACCAATATCAAAGGGAATTTAAACAAATTTCACTGTTTTCTATAACTAATGGTAAGGTAGGCTTTGTAGCAATGTTCTGGTGTGGGTGCTCCAGTCAGTAGATCCTGTCATATGTAAAGACATGAAAGTTCATATACACACATACAGAAAGAGCACTTAACCAACAATGAACACTGACTTCCTTTGTATTTGACAGCTATAAGCTTATGTAGACATGTTGATGAACTATTACTCTGGTGGCATATTTGGGGCTAGAGAAGTATGAATCCTTGCCTTGAAATAAAAGAATATAGAGGAGAAAAGATTTGTAAATGGTTTCCCAAGTAACCTTGTGTATTTGTCAAGCAAATAACGTTAGATGGTGAGCACACACAGAAAGGCCAAAAAAACAACAACAAAAAAGCATTCAGCAACAGCATAGTATATACTGATTAATGGATGCTATAGATATCTTACTGTTCTGTCTGCTTGGTTAGCTTTGTTTCAAATCTGATACAGATCTCATACTGCACAGCCGATCCTGAAATAGTCTGTGTTTCTTTAAATTCAGGCAATGCATCACTTTCTATTACCCTGTGTCACATCAGTCTATGACTGTAAAGGATGAGTTATGTGGACATGAACCAGCATTAGGGCCCAGTTCAGACAAATCTGAGATTTCATGAGAAAATCAAATGTTCACACAGAGAAATTCTTTCCTTTTTATTACAGCACACATTGTTTATGTAGAAAAATGTAGAAAGGACATTATTTGATGCCTTACCTGTTACAGTCCACTATGGGTTCTTTTTTTTAGCACAGAGTCCTTGGAAAGTATTTTTCCAGTACCCATTAAAGCTTCACAGCACCCAGCTTGCAGTGGAAAAGAGAAACCATTTACCAAATTTTTTTTAGTTCTCAGCTCAAACCCCAGAAACAGATTATAGCAGTTTTATGCAATGACCTCCTTGGCATAGAAGAGCTGTATTACCATTTATACCAATATCTTTCAACATTCTTCACGTGTTGCAAAAGGCATTAAAGTGGGTGTGCTGACAAGAGAGTTTAGTGGAAAAGAACCTCCTGGCCTGCGGTCTACACTAATCTTTTGTGCTAGACCAGAATGCAGTTAAGCCCAAACATCCTTAGCACCAATGTAGCCTTATGTGTTACCACAAACACAAGTTTTAGGCTACAGCACAAGTAAGTCTCCAGAAAGTGAATCTAAAGGGACAGGCTGTCCAGCAGGATGGAGGCAAATGTCTCCAATTCTTTACAGTGGAACTTCAGTACTAATAACAGGCAAGATAAATAACATTACAGGCTTATAATACAAACTCTAGGAGGACATTTGAGATTCTAATAATTTATAAAATCTTAGGAAGCCTTCTGAAACCAGTGACTTCCAGATGACCAGCAAACATACATCAAACCCTACAGCAAACTCAGACACAGTATCTCAGTGGAGAAACGGGAGAGGAAGTAAAGGATAAATGCAGCAAGCCCTGCTGCTCCAGTGAACAGTAAAGGCTGAGATGGATGTGCAATGCAACCAATACTCCAACACTGTTGATCCCAGTAGTCATTCCTGGTTTGCTTTCTTATCTTGCCACAGGTTTAATTTTCCAGTAATGTTTTATGTGAGGTGAGCCAAACTGTATTTCCTGCAGCATAACCCCAGCATGGGAACAGTAACTGAACTGTTCACAACCTAAGCATGTCTCAAGGACCATTGCTGACCACTGCTGTGTTGCATTGCAAATAAAACTGCCTCTCTGTGTTGCAAGTTTACAGGGCTAAATTATTTAAAGTCCACAAAATGCCCCAAGATTAGAGAGCACAAATCAGTGCAGTTCAAGGAGCAGAAAAAAAGATGGACTGCTGGCCTCAAAAATGAGCCTCCTTCGCACAAACTACTCTTTGGTATTATAAACAGGCATTTAAACAGCAAAAAGGCTAGGCTTCTGCCCTGAGTTTCCTAGGCAAAGCTGAAAATAGGACTGTAGAAACAAACTCTTCCAAAATATCTCTACATTGAAAGGCAAATGTGCATGATGAACATCAGCTAGACCAGAATTGATATCTTTTGGCTCTCATTCACTGCACTGTTGGGCTTTCTAAAGAGATTCTTCTGTTTAAAAGTGTAAATTTTGTGTGAATCTCAATGTTAATATTTGTAAACTTGGGAAAAATGAAACATTCCCCAAAAGACTTTCTCCCCTCCCACAAAACAAAAATTTGGACATCAACAACTCAAGCATTTGCATTTAAAAATCTATAAATGACCTTTCTGGGGATATCTCCTGGGACCAGTTTTTCTGGTGCTTTGCTTCATTTTTCATCAGTTTTGTTCGCTGTAAAGAGATCATGCTTTGCAGTAAACACCTCCGTTTCCTTCAGTTATACTAGTTGTTATAATTTAGATAAATTATTTCATATCTTA
The DNA here is from genome assembly GCA_024733675.1 of Psilopsiagon aymara. Lineage (NCBI taxonomy): Eukaryota > Metazoa > Chordata > Aves > Psittaciformes > Psittacidae > Psilopsiagon > Psilopsiagon aymara. The sequence continues at coordinate 33,657 of JANRGW010048705.1, forward strand.
TTTATAAGTATGCATTTACTACCCCAGAGATAATGAGAAATAGAAGACACCAGTGTTACTGATGCAGCTGAAGGGTATTGCTGAATAGGTGATGCTTTGTGGCTAAATTTATGTTCCAAAACCCTTCAAGGAGCTGACAGTTTAGTCATATGGCAGGGTTGCAGTGTAAAAGACACTTGGATTAATTTTTTAGATTTTTACCTGAAGCTGTCTTGTCCCTGTGGGAAACAAGCAAGCAAACAAACAAACAAACAAAAAAAAAAAAAAATCAAAAAACCCCAAATGGGAAGCTGGATCCTTTTAAATAGAAGCTGTAAATGATATAGCAGCACTACTCAGGATTTAAATCCCAACCCACCCATATAACTGAACTAGCAAACTTGCAAACTCATTCTCCTCTTTTGTCATGTTTCTCTTAACCAAGTAAATAGCAATAAAGAATTTGGTGGCATTTAGCACTACCAAACACCCTACATAATTTGCCACCTACCCAAACACTGCTGCCTCCTAAAGTGAAACTGGATTCATGAGACACCATCATCTACAGACCTTGCTTCTCTCCCACAGCTTGAGAGCCTACTGCCAGGGATGGGTGTTTAGAACAAATGTCAGCATGTATTTGGTGGGGTGGCAATACCTCCACATGCATTTATCTGCTTTTCATTACTTTGTATCACATTCTGCAATTCTATTTACATTAGTTTTTATTTTAGATTAAATAAGGCTTCATTGATGCATCTTAACCACATTAATTCAACACCCACCAACTCACTGACAATTGCACATCAATAGATTTTAGTTAAGCATCTGTCTCCTCATTTGCTTCCTTGTCAAATTTGCAATTTATGTCTGCATAACTTTTCACTCTGTAGCTGCACTCTGCATGAAACAGGTAGAAAACACACAGCAAAATGCTACACTTATTCTCCAGAGCAAATATGTAGTGCAAGTTCATGCTATGAAGATCTGAAAAGTTCTTTAGGGTTACACATAAGTGTGAAAACCATTATGACATGCTGTTGAAGCCATAGCCTTAGAAGGCAATAATTAAATCATTAAAAAAAGAAAAAGAGCAATGTTAAGCCCTTCTATTCAGAAAGAAGGCTTTCATATCATTGAAAAGGGGAGTTGTTTTAAAAAAGAAATAGAAAAAATAAAATTTTAAGTATTTTATTCTGAAGGAGAACATTTAATTGTTAAAACATCTTTCCTTTGTATCTCTTCAACTCTTCCTTCACTGCCCCTTTCCCAGAAGAAATCAGGCTTTTTCTCAAGTTCATATCAAACAAGAAATATTTTCTTGTGGCAGCTGAAAAGCTTACTATCAAAATCCTGAATATTTTATAGAAAATAATATTATATTTATTTTTAAGTGCATTCTACCTTCAACACAAATGCATCCTCACAACAAATCTATTGCGTTGTCCTGACATAGTTACTGCAAAGGTTTTTCCTTTGCTTTCCCAAGGGCCCAATTGATTTATCTGCCAGAAGCCTAAAGCCCCAAAATAAGATCGCTTTGAGTTTACAGAGGTCATTTTTCATTGTCTAAATAAAAATTTCTAAACAAAAATCTCTCATCCTGTTAACCGCAGGGTCCTTATCTCCCCAGAGGCTACAGAAACCTAAGAGAAGCCATTTCAATTCTTTTATGAAGAAAGATAAAAGCAAGTTTTCGATTAGAAAGCCAAGAAAAGCCTTCTTATTAAACGGTGGTAACAGTAACTAGTCGAAAAGGCAAAACCGTTCAAGGAAGGGGAGAAAAGGGAAATCATTATGCATGAGGCAAACACTATACATGAGGCTGCCAAGGCAATCAGAGGCAGTGACATTCGGGAAGAGAAGGGAAGTTCACAAGCCTTTGTAACTAGTTATAGTTCATCCCCATCTATTTAAAAAACCTGTTTTATCAGGCACGTTTTCTTAATTGTGTGTCCATAGCTTTATCAACCAATATTAAATGCATGTAAGAGTAATTACGCATTCAGGCCCACTTTCTCTTGATCTGTCATCATTCAAAGCACTTACACAGGGCTGGATTTTGAGATGGCGTGTGATTCCAGCCCTGGAATAGTAGATTCTGCAGTGCTAAGCTAAAAGTGAAATTATTAGAAGTTGCTTCATATTCAAAGTTATGATAAAGTGAGATAAACAGAGACGTTAATGGTGATGCACTGGGAAATTATCCAGACCTGTGAAAGCGAAAGGTTTTTGGTGTTTGGAAAAATTCTTAGCATATATGACTGAAGTACCCTGTTAGTGTTTTCCTTTCTCCTTCCTATTTAAGAGAAGGGAAATGATGCAGCATTTAGAACACTATGTAATTCTTTAGGATGCCAGATGTCAATATCTAACCTACCATTTAAAATGTCATGTTGAAAAATCTACCTATAATTCCTTATGAGGGAAAAAATAAATCAAACATAAAAAGAGGAAAGATACTGAGGGCTGTTTCCCCTTTATGAGGTTAAGCATTCAGAACCCTCTGACTCACCATTTAAGATTTTTTTCTGCGCTAAGTTATATCCCCAAATGTCTAGGTGAAATTCACACAGACGCAAGGATGATATAGTCACATCCCTATCCTGCACTACAAAAATCTGTACTTGGATTTACTTGTGATTGTCACCAGTAAAACAAGCCAACTAACAGTGGCTGCAGTCATGACATACTGATAAACAGCAGTTTTCCTTAATCACCTATACATATCCTGAAAAAAAATTATAAAATAACCTGAAATAGATTTCTCCAGCCCTTCCCAGTTGTGCCCAGCACATACTTGAATATGATGCCTGTTTAAAATGGTGAGAATAGTTTTGCCTACCTGACATGACAATGGTGCTTCCCTGCCCTCATACATAATTTAACAGAACCAAAATGGAATGATATTTCTCTTTCCCTGATCCCTTCCCCTGCATATCTATGAAAACAAGTCATTTTTGTGCCTTAAGTTTGTATTTTCAACTACATTTATGCTCTTGAACAGAGAAAGAAAAATTTGGTTTACCCAATTCAAATCAAGAAGAAAATCTTATGTTGCAAAAGGCGGCGCATCTCTTTGACTTCAGTGAGGTCAGGATTTTACCTTTAGAATGCAGCTTTGTGATGTTAATAACTTTAGCAGACACAGTTTAATTTATGCAGCCATCTTTTTTACCTGTATTTTACTTTTATGTTTCTATACTGACAATAGAGATATCCATCTCCAATTTTTTTAAAAAGCTATAAAAATTAGATTCCAACTAAACCACAATTTGCCATGCTTACTTCATTACTTTTCATATTTAAATGTATCATTCTTGCAAAGAGCAGTCCTACTGTTCAGCTAAGTCCTGATCAAACCCCTAGTGCAGTCAGTGGAGCACCCCCTTTGACTGCAGAAGGAGCTGGATCCGGCCTTAAGCATGGGGCTTTTTAACATGTCTTTTTCTCGTGTACTCAGCTAGTTGTTCAGCTAGATGTAACTGAGGAGTGTATAAGTGTTGCAGCTAATGCCCGTGTCTCATTTTGGCAAGTAAATTTCTGAAATTTGATTTTGCATGGGGAAAACATGCTGGTTTCCAAGTGCACCTTGTGCAAGTATAAATTATATTTTAATGTGTTTTTGATGTTGCTATTACTTCAAAGTTTTTTGAATGTCTTGCATCCCTTATATGTTTGGAATTTGAAAAGTTAAAGCTGGGTTGTTTAATGTTATATCCAAATTTATCATGAATTATGAGAAGAATTAGAGTTTTGGAAAACCTGTCTTTTATTTTAGCCTTAAAGAAGTTTTCTTCTTATCAAAGCAAGACCAGGAGAGAAGTTAATCACACAAAAAGTCAAAAAAATTCATTTTAAAAGTTTCTTCAGTCTAAAAAAGGCTTTGTGGGATCTTATTTTTGGAAGTCAAAGACAGGCAAATAGAAAATGTCTCACATTCATAAGGACAACTATTGTAAGGACAACTAGCCATGAGAATAGCAACAAACACTGCCAAAACTGACATCGAGATTGATTGCCTTTGTAAAAGGTATAGCCCTATCACTATGAAGTTACCGAATGTGAGGCAGGGATTAATACCAGGATGTCCTTATGGGCTCTGCTAAATAGGAAGTCTGACAAGACAATCCAATAGCCCATTCTGGCTTTAAAAACCCCTAAATCCGTGAAACCCACGAACACTTTCTGTTGGAACACATTTGCTACAGCTGCTGTGATTCACCCTCCTTGTTACTCTCTGGGGCTCCCTGCCAAACACAGGAAAATAAGGTTTTAAGCCCAGAAGGATTTCTACAGTAATACAAGATATTGATCCCTATGTTGTTTTCAGCAGCAGCTTGTTTCTCTGTCCAGGATCCTTAGAATCCCAGTGTGCCCAGCAGGTTAATGCTGAGTAACTGCAAGATGTATGAAAACATGGCACATATTTTACCTATGTTGTTCTATTATCCAGAAATAAGGGAGACATTGGTGTAGATTCTAGCCAGTGTTTATGAAAATCTGGCTGTGTACTGAAATGCCAATGGTAGCTTACTGACAGAGGCATCTCTTCTGTAGCAATAGCCTAGACAGGGATGTTCTACCTTCTGAAGGCCATGAACTGAATGCAATCTTGGAAGATGGCACTGATACTTCGAAAACTACACCAACACAAAGAGACACATGACAGTGTGATGGGCATCTTAGAGCTATAGAAAAATGAGGAACACTCAACTCTGTCATTTTCATTGAAAATGTTGTGCTCCTTTCTTCTTTCCCTGGGCCAGAGTCATTTATCCTATTCACTGCTTCAAGATATCTCTGGGTCTTTTACGGATCATACTTATGCCCAACAATAACATAGGCCTTTACAACAACAAATGTTATGTTACCAATTGGCAATGACAGCATCAGAGGGATTTTAGCTGTTTGTTGGTTTGGGTTTTTTTTTAATCATTTGCAGATTTTTTTTCCTGATTTTTATTTATTTTGAGTGCAGTTGAGTGTCCCACCAAATGAAAATTTCCTGAGCACCAGTAAACAGGCTTATCCACAGTTATTCAGAGCTCTGTAGCTTGCTTCAGATCCTCTGTGGGTGGGACCAACACAAAATGGGTTGAAGATTACATTACTTCCAGACAAACCACACACCAATGTACCTCTTGCAGAGTTGTTACTATCTCGGAGAAACATAGCAATTTCCAGACTTGGCAATTCCCAGCTGACAAGTTTGATCCACCCTTTTGTGCGGTGAACTCTCTTGGTTACCTTTCCCTATTCCCAGCTGAGAGGCTTAGGAGCTCATCCACATTTGGAAAAGGTACTGCAAAATATCACTGTAGAGACGCTCTCTGATTCGTAGTCCTCAATGTCCCTCACAGGGAATTGTCATGGAGGAGACATGACAAAACTGTGCTCCCCGTCCTCCATACAGTACTTTTGCTTCAATCTGACAGAACACACACTGAAATTGGGGCTAGGGGAGATTTGCTCAGTGTTCAGCTAAAGGCTGCCTCTGGAAAGCCTATCTAACTTTTTTCATTCAGGTTTTCCAGCAGCTGCAGCAAGTCAACTGAACTCCAGAAACTGATCCTATAAGAGACAACCACTGTATGCGCCACCAGAGCAAATAACAATTTTAGGCACTGGCCTATATGTGTGCTTGTTTTACTATCGGGGCAGAATACCAACCCACAGAATGGAGCTTCCTATTTTGCATATTTTAGAAATGTCTGTACTATGACTTTTTAGTGTTCTTTTGAGTTCTAGCTTCTAGAAAGAGTCAAAAAAGAAAGTGTGGAAGGAGTTATGTTTACCATAAAAATGCATTTCTCTGTGATACTGTGGCACTGTGCCTTGTTAATTCTTTTAGTTTTCTTAGAGGCTTGACCATCTCTTGCTCACATGTTTGGGATAAAACACCCACCAGGCTTAGAGAAGAGTTTCCTTTCTGGTGAGTTAAGAAAGAGTCTGGAGCTTTTTTTCTGCAGGAAGAGCTTGGGGGGGGGGGGGGGCAGGGGGGAGGAATCA
>JANRGW010048709.1:0-15066 GCA_024733675.1 Psilopsiagon aymara
GAATCATCATAAGAATCTGCTGTGTGATACTGGGGAAGTTACAAAAAAGATTGAAGAAATTAATGTTTTTACTAGTCAGCTGCCATTAGACAAATAGAGCCGCATGAGTATATATAGTTCAGAAAATAAGCACACAGAAGTTCTTCGCTTCTAAATTGTTTCATTACAGTAGACAATGCATAATACTCATCTTCCACTCTTCCACTGCATTTTCCCTGGAAACTGTACTTTAGACTTCTGAGGAATGTTGCTTAACAGTTGTAAATTGCAGATATTAAACAAAATTTCCTGTCAAAAAGGTGACTATTTTCACTGTCAAGAGATTTCTGTTACTTTTTTTCACCAAATGAAAGATCTATGATAGCAAAACATGTTTATAAATTTTTAAGGGTGAGATAATGTTCTGAAACAATAAGAGTGGAGCAGAACAGGGGTTTGCTTGTTTTAGAATAGGTGTTCCATATTTAAAGAGAGTAAGGAGTATTTTTGTGAAAGTCCTCATAACTCAGTTTGTGAATCTCCCAAGTGCTCTTGTGGTCTGTGGTGTTTGGCTGGTGAAAACTATATGCAAGCTTAATAAAAAATTGATCAAAAGAATCCACATTGTAACCCCACTGACATGTGCTATGCTCAGAATGCATTTGGCATGCTTCTTGCTTTTGCCATTTTTGCCTCTTCCCCCTGTTTTCAAAACTGGTTGCTGAGAAGCAGCAACGAACAGTTCCACATATCTTTTCAACAGTATGTAATCTTCTACATAATGTACCTGTCAGTGAATGCAGTGTTGTGTTGTGTGTGTACACATATATATGTGAGTGTGTGTTTTATTTTGTTTTCCTATGAATGTTTGTAAATATTTAGGCCTAACTAAGGACGTGATAAAAGGTTTGATCTGCATTTTTGACTCTTTTGTGAGTTAGACTCTTTTGTTAGTAGAATAGTAAGACCTGATAATGATTAATTTTGGAATTAAATAAAATGTCAGTCTCCAAACCAACTTGAAATATGGCCAGGTTTAAACTTCCATACACCCAAGGGCAGAATGTAATAAGTATGTTTACTTTTGAAAAATGGTAAAAGAAAATCCCTAAATAGATGTGTTGTGGGCTGATGCCTAATTTCATTGTTGCAGCTCTAGTATTGCGTCCTATCTGCTACATACCTGACTTACATATAATCTGATTTCTGTGGAATGGGTTAAACAAAGGCACCTAAAAATACCAGAGTATATGTAAAATTATCTGTACGCAATGCTGTACAAAAGGACTGACTTTGTTCATTGTTATTTGGGGAAAACTAGTTACAACTTTTGAATCGTCACCTCTTGCAAAGCAATTCCTTAATCTTAAAAATACTTGCGTTTCTTGTTCAATAGACAAAACCAGAGCTGACATCATAGGATGCCTTTTTAGTTTCTTGTTTTTCTCCATTTAAGAAAGCTCATATAGCATAAGAGTTATACATACAAACTGGTTTAGAAACCAAGCATGTTGTCTCACAATATGCAGCAGGCCACAGCAGCATCCTTCACATCATTAGAATTCAGATGTAACCCCAGGATGCTCAGTGTAACAACTGCTTATCGGTTTGTGAGGATTGATTTCCAAATCTCTCTTTAAAAGGGCTGGGATCTTTTTAATCAAAATTTTTGTCTTAATAAGCCATGAAAAATACAATTTTATATTTCAGACTGCAGATTACAAGTGAAATCTATATTGCTGAGTTTCAGGATTAGACCTGCTTCTTGTACCTAAAGCAGCTGGAAACCAAAGCCAAAAATATCTGCCTTTACAATGCATTCTCATCCAACCTGTCAAGAGAAACTAAAATTTACAGACCTCCCCCCACCTCCCTGCAAAAAAAAAGGCAGTTATAGAAATGAGTGTAAATTCTAAATAATTATTACAAAACCATAACTGATTCACTCAGTGATTCACTTCAGTGAATTGGTCCTAAACAGTTAAATTTTGGTTTTTTCCCCCTCATTTTTTGGCAAGGGGGAGGGAGAGATGCCTGGTAGACTAGCAATGAGAGTTTGTTTGGGGAGAAATGAAGCAAAACTGAAATAAAACAGTGCAAGCTTGTGTCTGTATTTGGAGGCCACACACAGTGAGGAGCACTGGACACATTTTCAAGCCTCTTAAAGAGCGAAAGAAATGGCTTTGTTTAAATCTGCTGTAATTTATCGTATATATGTTTTTTTCCTTTGTATGCTATATTTCAAAGCAGCTTTTCACATGATGAATAAGTTGGGGGAGAATGGCTGGTGATCTGATTACTTCTAAGAGTTAGTCACTCGAGAGGACTTGCAGCAGTTCAGTCAATAGATGCAACAGCATTTTCTAGGAAGGTTTATCATGGGATTGTAAAGTGCTGCATAAAAACAGTGCACATACTGTGAGCAAACATAATGCTCCCTGAAATCCATGAAGCCTTTCTTCAGATTTTAGCTAATTGCAGTTCAGTGTTCTGACTTTCTTCCATTTTAAGTTGTATATCCTGGGTGTCCCTGGAGCTTCAGTTCTGGTCTAATTTCACTTTCCTCTGTTCTATAGTTGCAAGTTGATTTTGTCTGGAATACGTGGAAGTGGGAGGAAGTGTTGAAAAAAACTTACTCTAAGAAAAAGCAGTGTGTGTGTTATTTTAAAATAATTATGCTACTTTCAGCCCAGCTGTTGGTCAGTCTTTTCATGCTCTGCCCCATCACTTAGACAGTGTTTAATGGTGAGCTGCTTTATTCACAAAGGGCTGCTTAGTGGTTGTTCTACATTTTGACTGTTCAGCTATGCATATATTAGAAGTCATGGTTTTGGCACTGCTATACTACCTGAACCCTCCGAGAAGTTTATTACAAAAACAATCCATATTTCATTAACTTTTCCCTCTTTCTCACTTGCTTCCAGTTAGAGCTCTAACTCATATAGTAGCCACATGCAATTGACGGAAATCTTAGAAACTCTTATAATACATGTTTGGGCTTCAGTCTTCTAGTGACTTGTTCAAACTATGTCAGTTACAAGTTTGGCAGAGAAAACTTTATGTAATAAAGTCCATTGTTACTTGGGGAGTGGGTGAATGGGATACTTGATGCCTGAGGTGCCATTAAGGAATGCATAACTGATTGCCAAAGTAGTTATTAATTATTCAGGGCACTCAGAACAAAGCTGCTCCAGTTAAAGTTGAAGCTGGGGGTGACTGTATTCCCCTTCTTTTTTGGCATATGGTAGCATGTCATTTGTCATCAAACATCATGCCAAAGATCTCTGCAAACAGACTTAACCCTCTTCTATGCAAGTGAAGATGAAGAGGAAAATCCAAGAAGCTACTTTAAGATTGACCAGGTTTAAAAGTGACTTGGCAGGTGTTTTGTGATTCTGGTGCAGCACCTGCATGGCTGTCTGGATTTCAATCTAAGAGAGGTTGGGTTTTTTTTCTTTAGATGCAGAGGTGCTGTTAGGAGTCCTCTTGCTATTAACAGTAATGAAGATTAAATTTGACACTGCAGGTAATCTGTTTAGGGCTATCTAATAGTTATTCCTTTATTTCATTCAAATTGGCTAGGCTTTGCTCTTTTAGGGTTGATTTTAGTGTTAGTTTTGTTTGTGGAACCTTTTCAATTTAGCTGGTTTAATGAAAAAGGTTAATAAAATTTAAATACTAATAGAAAAAGTGCATATTAATAGAACAGAGGAAGGAAAGCCCTCATCTTGCATTCCCTTCCTTTGAGAAGTCCACAGATTTCACAGATATCAGGTGTGTATTGCACATGTCTGTACCAAAGCTCAAGAAGGCTTAACTTTGGCTGCAATAACTGAAAATCCATCCAGAAACATCATAAAGGATGTTACTGATCGCCTAAACAGGGGGTTTTCTACACTTTCTTAAGAAGCAATCAAAAGATTTTCGAAATAACATGATTTCAGGGGTGTTTAAGCCAAGGTAGTATGAAGCAGCAGGAGATTGTGGGTGTTATTTAGCATTTGCAATGCTAAATGAAGGGATAAAGGACTGTGAAAATCCTTTATATGATTGGAAGGACTTTTACATCAAAACCTTTGTGTTCAAAGTTTCCTCTAATAAGGTATAGCGAAACCGAAGTCTGGATAAATCATGAAACTCCTAAAGGTGGTCAGACATGCAAGTTCAGTCATTCTTGTGTGTGTGTGGCAAAAAAACCATTGTAAATTAGAGAGGTTTTGGGACAAATTATTTTCTTGGAGGTTTCATTTTCCTTTAAATTTGAGTTTGAAATCTAAAGAGAAATTCCTTTTAAATTTCTTAAGTGAGGCATTAAAGATAACTCCAAAATACTTAGATGGGAGTGATAAACTTGAGATTAATCAAAAAGCTACAAGAAGTACAAAACTAAGTTTTTATTATCTAGTCATTATCCATGGGACTAAAATGAGAGGGGAAGCAACTTCTTTGAAGCAAAAGAGCTGCTGAAAGATATTTCCTAATCAAAATATAACATCTTGTTTTCCGTTGACTGTATCTCATTCTGTCACTTGAACATCATAAAAAAATAAAATCTGTGTATGTTAACTCTCAGAGGCAGGGTTAGAAATTAATCTAGCAACACTGTGGGCCTGCACGTAAGTCCAGCAAAGAGTGTCCTTGACCTACACAACCCGAGTTGTCAGCATGGATTTCCCGAGACTCTAAAAGGAAGGAGACATTTTGAACCAAATTGGCTGATCTCAAAAGGCATTAATATGTTTGTATGATAGCAAGTTTTGTACTCTCAAGTACTAGGTCTTTTCCTTTGGCCAAAATTTGAATGTAGTTTCTTGAGTAGCGTATATGTACCATTTCTGTTGTATTTTTTCTGTGATGTTAGATTTACAGTGGCTCAGGCAGAAAAGAATCAGAAATCACTTCATTGGCTATTTGTAGGATAAAGTAATTTTGTTTTCTTGGACTGATATTTTCATTGTATGTTTGACTAAGAGTTAAATTCATTGATGTTGGAAGTTTATTGTATATCCCAACCTGTTTCACTGTGGTAAAATACACAATAAAATCAACTGATTTTATTATTTCTAAATAACTAAAAGTACTTTCAAAAATTAAATGCATTACGTTAGCATACCTCCAATGTCATGCTTTAGTTTTATTCTATTTAACAACTTCAGTAGAACTTCTTCCTGAAAATTTTAGGAGTGTTGAGCAAGTAACACAACTGACTCTGGTTATCGAACATTCATGTCTTAGAATTGTATTTGTTGAAAGACTTAGGGGAAGTCAGAACAAATAAGGTAGAGAAAAGTTTATGAAAACTGCTTTCCTTTTAGTGATCAATAGCATTATGTACAAGTTGGATCACTCTGGCAACCTGTTTCGAGCAAAAATTATTGCTGTAAAAAAGCGATGGGGTAGTGCAACTATCAAGAAAGAGCAGGCAGCCCTTTTTGCTCCTTTGCCCAAATCATGTCTTTGATCACATATTAACCTTCTCCTCCCACATGAAAGCAGATAGTATGATGATTCAGTGCAAACAGTGTTTGACCTCTTTAAATGCCCTAAAAAGTGGAAAAGTTTTGAAAATATGTTGGGGAGTATTTCAAATACGTGAGATGATCTCTTTTCTTCAATCTCTGGAGGTTACTAATGGCTTTTATTAGGTTTCCATTTAGTAATAAATATTTATATTGTAGGGGCTCTAGTGTTTGGAAACTTTATTAGTGTGTCTCGTAGTATTTTAATCAGAACTTTATGCATATTTATTTAATTTGAAAATGAGTATTACTTTTACATGATCTGTCAGTTACTTTATTGTAGTGTTCTGCAATAAATCTTACGTTTGCAAGATTTAATGTTGCGTGCTCTATTGTTTTCAAACCCTCTTCAGGAGAAGTTAAAGATAGAACAAAGAGTGGTTTTTTGTCCTCTCTTGGGCAGTTTTAAGTCTCCTGGAATGTCATGACTCCGGGAGTGGTCTGGCTGGTGTATGTGGGATCCTGAGTAACATTATTTCTGTTTGGGAACAATCTGAAAGTACTGTATTTTGGCAACTGATGAGAAAAGAGTTTAAAAAAAAAAAAAAAACAACAAAAAAAGAGTGTACAAATCCAGGAAAAGGAATAATGTGGAAAATCCAGTCTGCATTAATGATTCAAGTGCATGGGGAAGGTGAACTGTGGTGAATTACCAGCCTTTTGGTGTTTCTTTTGTCATTCAGCTTAATAGACATTGAAGCTTTCATGTGCTAATAAGCAGGGAACACATCACTAATTAACACATTACTTTCAACCGTTTTAATACTGTAGTCTTGAGTATATTCTGGAGTATATTAAGAGTCCTGAGTATATTCTTAAGCCCTCATTATGAGAGTTTATTAAAAATAAGTATGGCTTTTATTGCATTTTCACATCAGAATTTGAAGGATGTTTCAGATTGTGCAGTTTTACTTAATGGAATCGCTACCATTATACTAGCTGAAACTTTTTTCAAGTAGTATTTGTGTCTTTTGATTGGTTTTCGCTTGGGTTTTGGTGCATTTGGGGGGGTGTTTTGTTGGTTTTTTGTTTTCATCAAGTTCACTCAAAAAGGACTGAATTAGGTCTAGTCAGAGAGATTACACATAAGAAACTAATGGAAGAATAATACTGCCACTCTGTAGCAACTATAAATAGTAGCCTAAAATCTGTTCTCTACTTGTGCCATCTTTCCTTTAACTGATCTTCAAAGAGATATTCTCTCTCTTTCACAAAAATGACACTTCTAAAATGGTTCTTTACAAATGAATGAGGATCAGATCAAGCTGATCTGTCTTAGTCAGTAGTAATACATTAAAGCGTTTAGTATGTGTTCTGTAGACTGGTGTGTGAATTTGAAAATTTATTATTCAGCATAATTAACAGTAATGTCAAGTCTCTAAGCCTTTCCTTTGGCATCCCAGTTTTCCAAATGTCAGGCTGTCCAAAGGGTGTCTAGCCCTGGAGCCCACAGCCAGTGGTGGTCATAAATGGGTGGTAGGTAGTGCTAGGAAGAGGTCAAGCAGATGGCATGCTTCACTGCCCCCTTACCCCACTTACCACCTATATTCTGAAGAAGAGGGGGATTGCCTAAGCCTATGTTCTTTGTCTATGTAGTAACAGAAGTTTGTTGCAAATAATTATCCATGTACCCCTTGAACTCAGGTTAACTTTATGCCTTCACAGCATCCTTTGCTAAAACCAGATTGTGTAGGTACCACATAGAAAAGAAGCTTCAAAAAACTCCTTTACTTGAGAAGGATATATATGTGTATAAAAAACGTGTCACTCAAGCTGAGAACTCATTGATCACAAGTAATTGGAGCTGTTGTATGATACCTCAGCAGGTATTTCACAGTGATATCCAAATGTTCCTTTAGTCTTTTAAAATTATTCTGTAGTTCAAATGTTCAAATTTATTTGTTCAATCTTATTGATCATATCTATTAAAAAAAATGTAGTGTCTCAGTGTGTATGATTTCTTTTTAATTTAATACTTTACTAAACGTTAGGTAAGCTACTTTTAACATGTTTGGTTAAAAAATTCTCAAACCATCCGCTCAAATCCCCCCCAAAAAACACCAACACCACCTTCCTGTTCTCCCAGGTCCCTTTAGTTCCATTGGGTTTTATTTTGTTTGGTGGGTTGGTTTTATTTTTTTTTTTCTTCCTTTATTTATTGTGGTTTAAATATTGCCTAATTGTCTAGTTGACTATCCCTTTTCCAATTTCCAGGATCAACATGTTATTCACAGCTTTTTGAGAAAGCACGCTGATGGCTTCTCTACAAATTCCAAAGCAAAGTGACTCTATCCCATTCTCAAAGTTAATCCCCTGTGTAACTGGCACAGTCCTAGATTTTTTGTGCTTTCAAATACTGAGGCGTTGTGTCTGACATGCTTGCTAGTGGATAAAAAAGGTAAGCAAATGTACATTTGATACTAGGTTTCAGGCAGCACCGTAATTTTCAATTATTCTATTTTAGCTGCATTCATGTCGTGTCCGTATCCATTATTAGTATCTTAGTCATGCCGCAGCCCTATCCATTCCTGCACCCCAACAAAGCATTCAGTAAGTAGTCAGTAGAGTGCATTGTGCAGATTTTTCTTACTTCTGTTTGGAAAAGATGAGAACAGAAAGAGAAGGAAAGAATTCGGGACAGAATGGAGTTAGTGCAACTACTTTAGTTTTGTGTATGGTCCAGATCTGAAAGGCTTCTAGGAACAGCAGAATTGTGCAGGGAGAAAAAAAGAATGATGGGTGCAGCTCTATACAATTGAGATCAAATCAGCTGTGGAGCAGCTTCTGTGGGTGACTGACTACACGGTTCAACTTCATAGACTGATGGAAGCACCTCTTTATAATCAAGAGGAAAAATTCTTGACAGAGTAATGATACTGTATAGTAGCTTCAGGGCAAAAGTTTGCTTATGGAAAGATTAATGTGGGGTATTGGTAGTGGTGTTAAGAGAAATCCTTTTAGTTCTAAAAAGGAAGAGATAATAAGCACTATGGGAATACCAAAATTTTTACCCGTCTTGTCTTTGCAGTACCTGGTCTCTGGTGTTACAGATGGGGATTATGAGCTGTCATTTGTTAGATTCTCATCGGTACTCAAACCTTTTTTAATGATGATGATGAAAGGTTTGGCTGAAGAAGCCAGGATTTTTGTTGAAAAGGTTTTAGTTTTGTTTTCATGGGAAAGTATAGATAATCACAAACGTGGTGCATCTGTTCTTTCCATTATCTCTGGCTAGGCTGGTGGAGAAGGAATTCAGGAGGGTTTTGAATCCGTGTTTGCTCCTGATAGCTGGTGTATGTTGTTAAAGAACTGTAATTGTTTTAAAAACAAAAGGAGATAAATAAAACCTTGCATGTGGAAAAGGACAAAAGGCATTTCCAGAGGCAGAATGCTCAGGCTGCTTGAGTATTCGTTTCACTCTGGTTCTAAATCGTAGCAAGAAAAATGAGAATTATATGTGATGAGAACTAAAATGCCAGTCTTTAAGTTGAAGGGAGTGATTTAGTGCATGGATGACCAGGTTCAAAGGCGTTTGAAAATTTGAGGTATGAAAGCAGATGGCACAGCCTTTGCAGGAAATTTTGCATGCAGTCCTACAGACATTGTGAACTTGGTGGTTCCTAAGAGCCCTTCCTTTGCAGCTGCAAAAGAATTCCTTGGGAGAACTCCATAATGACTCTACCCTGACACCATGTGCAAGTTCTCGGATCTCAGATAAGAGTGAGAATGTGCAGGTGGTGAGGGGAACTTCAGTATAGTGGTGTAGATAATTAAATCAGTCTGACACTTTATTTTCCAGTATATAGCCTTTTCGTAGCACTTAGTTAACTTATTAGTTTCTTAGTAGACATCCCTTGTTCTAAATGTTTTTCTAACAGTGACACCCTTTAAACATCATAGCTGTCTTTAAGAGGACAGATACTGTGTTAAGGTGATTTTGTTAGATATCAGTATCCCAGTGGCTTTGTGAATACTTGACATTGTAAGTACAATATTTTAAATTTGAATTTTCAGTCATTTTATTTTCAGTATTTTTGTTTGGCAGTTGTCCCTGCCTGCGAATGTAAAGAGACCTTTCTTCAAAACATCTAAAATTATTCTAAAGAAAAATTCTGCTAACTCTGACCTTGAGCTTCCCTGCTGGCTGATATGACCAAAATGACTAGGTAGCCAAGGAGGGTAAGATGACTGGGTTGAGCCAAGTTAGTCAAAGTCACTCAGTCATTATCTGCATTTCTTGCAATGCTGAATCATTTTTAACTTGCAAAATGTTGGGACAGCTAGTCACATATATGTAGGCTTTTAATATGTAAGCTGTTAATAGGGTAGCACTTGCTTATCTTCTGAAAATCGCTCTGATCTTCTGAACAGTTCTGGCTTGTGTGTGTATATTTGTCTTCAGGCTTTTCAATATGAGGTGTTCTGGGTAATCAAAAGTTAATAATAAAATACTTCCCGTCTGAGTCATCTGTGTAATTCCTTTTTGCCTTGGAATTCTTGTCTTTTAGTCAAGGTAAATTCTGTCATTGATCTCTTCTTGTTTGCACTCTGTCAATATATATAACTTTAAATATGGTATTTACTTTTTTTAATTGCCTCTCTGCTTAAGTAAGTCATAGGTACCTTTCATGTGGAAAAAACCCTTGCAATTTAGATGTATCTAAAATAGCAGTACATCTTTTGATGAAATATACTTATAGAATTAAGGTTCATTGAAGTGTTTTGAAACTGTTAGCGTAAGACACGTCGGAGTACAGCCTACCTTTTCACCAAAAAAATCAAAGATAGGTGGTCAAGTCAACAGTGCAGAGACAAATGAGAAATTGTCAAAGGGTTTTTCAATTACGTTCCTAATTGTCATAAAGGATAAAGAAAGCAAGTTACTTTTTCAGCTAAGTATTTCCATGGGCAGTGTGAAATTGGAAGTAATTTGCTACTTTGCTATCAAAACATATCTAAAAATATTAGAACTTAAGGAACAAACTGGCACAGCACTGATGTGGTAGAAGTGATCAAGTTGAATGACCAACATTTTGCAAACATGAGACAGAGGTGACCCTGAACCTTGTGCAAAACACGCTGTATGGAGGTGAAGCACAAGTGCAGGTCTGGGCATCTGTCAACCTCACAGCAGCCTTGTGCTCTGCTGTAGTGAACCACACTGATCTGGTTATGTACTGCAGAGCAGCACTGTATTCCTACTTAATTTACAGCTTAAGAACACCTTTGGGGTGATGTCATGGCTGAAGAAGAGCAAAGTAAAATCAGCTGTTATTTTTTTAAGTCATTAGCAAGTGTCTCTGTGTAGTTAAGGATTTATTTATAAGTTCTCTTAGAATTAAAACTAAACAAAAAGATAAATTAACACCTAGTATTTGTAGGTAGCAGTACTAGTAAATAGAGAGTTTTGCAGATTTTTGTTTAGATAACAGGCACACATACAGGAACGTGTATGATTATTTTCTGAGTCTGTGGTTGCTGTCTGTTGTTTTAAGTAGGCAGCCTTTATATTTTGTCATTTATTGCCTCCTTTTCAATGAACTATGTCTCTATTACTAGTGCATCTAATATATTTAAAACTACATTATGAAGGTGCTGCTTTAAATTGGCAAAGAGACTTGTCATACTGTTAAAGAAGAGAAAAAGATTTCCATGATAATGTTTGATATTTCTTTACCTGGACCGGCTTATAGGGGACTTTGGAAAATCAATAAATTGAAAGCTTTCCAAGTGTAAACAGAATCACCTTTTCTCTGCAGGCTGTTTTAGAAAAGTTAATGATAATTTTGCAAACTTAATATGAGCCTAAGGAGCATCATTAAGCAAGCCAATACAAAGCTGTAATTTACAAAGCTAGTGCTGTACAAAAATGACAGTGGATAATTTATAGATAGGGAATGGACTAAATTTTGTGGTTAATACTTGGAAGAGTGGCAAAATACCAAGTTGATGTCATCATAAAAATCTGAAACCGGAGGGAAATCGTTTTAACAACACAGTTTTAAGCAAGACATTACTTCCATTCTAATTTTTCCGTTAATCTAACTCCCTAATAAAGTACAAGAGTATACTTACTTATTAAGGCTCTACACCGTCCTGTCTTTAAATACTTGCAAAAGTAATCTCCTAATCAAGCAATTAGAGAATCCCCAGAGAAAGCCAGGAAGACACACAGATGGCACAGGTCGCAGCATAGGAACTTTTCAGTATGGATATTTCGTACCCTGCTCTGACTCTGTCATGTACAGTGCTCTGTATACCAATAACGAACAGTCTGTCCTGGGCCATGGTTTCTCTGCAGTAAGTCCACTGATATTTTCTGGTGAAGTAAAAAACTGACAGCTCTTTTCTGTTTTCTGCTCATACATTGAGATTTAGAGGAGAAAAAGAAAATAATAGGATACCTGAGGGGATGTAACTGGCAATGGTTATAGTGCCAAATTGTCATGGTTGGATCATTCTGTTTACAAATGGAGTTCCTGTGTTTTTTTGTCAGGAGAACAATTGTATTTTTAAGTCATTCTAACAATGCATCAGTTTGGATTTATTAATGCATGCAATTTTAATGTTCATTATTTCTATTCAAACAGTGATAAGCACTCTATTGAAATTGCAGTAATAAATAATGTTTTACTTTCCAATTTGTAGGCTTTTGAGATCTTTGGATGTTTTTAATCTAGTTCTTATTGGTCATACAAACAGTATGGCTGGTGACAGATGTTTTTTTTAGACAAGCAGCTCCCATTGCCTTCATTAGTAAATACTAGGTATTGGAGTCTGAAAAGCAATGTCCACATAGAATTATAGAGCAGTTAGGGTTTGAAAGGACCTTAAGATCATTTAGTTCAAACACCCTGCTATGGGCAGGGATGCCTCACACTAGAACATGTCATCCAAGGCTGACCTTGGATACTGCCGATGATGGAGCATGTAAGTCTTCTTTGGGCAACCTGTACCAGTGCCTCTCAAGATAAGGGCCACGTTATCCAAATAGATTATTGGGGGTTTTAAATATATTAATTGGCAAATAATAGTTTCTCTGTATGCATTTATTACACTAAGAATAATGTTCTGCTGTGTGAGACCTTATTTCACAGTTGCTATATATTCCTCTAATTTTCTAATTGAGTGAATTGTACACCATGGACCAGTTTCAGCAGTGAAGTAAAGATTGCCTGGAAGAATTTAATTTTGATGGTAATTGGGTTCAAAACAGTACTGATCTTATCAATCTGAGATCACAATCAGTGTTCATCTCAAAAAAAAAGAGAAAAAAAGTTTAATTTTCTGTGGGAGAAGTGGAACAGTGGGAGAATAAAAGAATAGAGGCGTGTGTATTGTAGTCTCTTAGTAAAATGTCCTTGCTTCTAAGAATTCTCTTTTACAAGACATAATAGTTGCTAAGGAAACATTTACCTAATACTAAACTATTGTTTGAGGAGAATCACAGAATGGTTTGGTTTGGAAGGGGTCTTAAAGCTCATCCAGTTCCAACTCCCTGCCATGGGACATCTTCCACTTGGCCAGGTTGCGCAAATCCACATCCAGCCAAGCCTTTAAACACTGCCAGGGATGGAGCAGCCACGGCTTCTCTGGGCACCCTGTGCAAGTGCCTCACCACCCTCATAGTGAATATAACCTTAATTGTTAAATAGCAAAATAGCCACCTTTGACTTTTTAACTGGAATATAAACTTTCAAGGGGAATTTTTACTCCTCTAAATTCAGGCAAATTACATTAAGCTTATGGTGATGTACTTGAAATTACAGTTTGTCTGCCCTCCCATTCCACAAGTGGTTTGTGAAATCAGGACATGCTCGCACATCGCGATTTGTTCTTTCAATTCCTCATATTTGCCAGTGAGACTGCACAGATAATCCAAATGATGCAGAACAGCTTTAAATTAAATAGGAAATAGTGGAAGATGGCTAAGAATGCAATAATACTATATTCTTGGCAATTAGGTATCTTAAATGTATACTCATTTATAAAACCAGAAAAGATTTTCTCCAAATACTATGTTGACTCTTTTCTGCAAAGCATGGCAGTCATCACAGTCAATTTACTTGACTTTTTCGTCTTTGCTTTATAAGCGTGATTTATGCAGTAAGTGTTAATTATGTTTCATTTTTCGTACTCAGAACCTTCAGAACCTTCAGCTTTTCTTTAAACAAACAGATAATAGCATGGGGCTTCACTGTGCATGGCAGGTGTAAGAAATTCCACCAAAAACAGCCACACAGATCTCTTCACATGCTTGTTATGATCAGTGAGTATTCATAACCAGATTTCCTTGCAAATTTGACTTTTTCTTTTACTTTTCCCCTTCTTTTGGTCCATCTTCTGCAGCAGATTGTAATAGCTGTCCCTTATGCCCAGGAAAAAGCATACCAAGATATGGCATGTATGTAATATGTAAAACGAACTCAAGTGATTGATGCTTGTGAATAATGCCTTTTTAATATCATCTTAATTTATCTTCTTTTTTGACTTATTTGCGAAACAGTGTTTTGTCAAGCATTCAGATAGGCATCATCCATCATAAGGTTTTGAAGCGCGCTTTCTGTCTTGATCAAAGGATAAGTTTGTGGTTAGCCACTATCTTTTGGTTTAGTAGGCTAATGCAAAAAAAGCCTTTGTGTAATGTTGGGTTCAACAGAAGGAAAATCATATCTGCAGTTCACAGAAAATCACATTTTTGTATTGACTGGAAAATTCAGGTGGAACCAGTGCCTCACGCTCTGGATCTTTATTTAAACTGATAATAAACCCCACATCTAACCACTTCCTAGACTGCAATGAATAGCAGCCTGTGAAACCACAATTAAAGCATGGGAAACCACAGTTTTTGATGTCTGTTTTCTGTAATTAATTCCATATATTCTACATGAAATCATCAGAAACACCCAGTATTCCTGAGTCAGTGAATGGGGAAATTGGAGACTGAGGGAGAAAATATTTCAAGTATAAATACAACCAGAAAAGTATGTTTCGCTGTGTAATTATTCATTTTCAAACAGGTATTAAAAAGCCCTTTTTTCCGATAAAAGAGAGTACATGTGAGAATAGAATAAGCAGGCTTTACAACTGTCTTTAAATTATGCTTTGAAATAAAAATCTCTCACATTCTTTAAAGGTAAAGGTAAGGTAGGCGAGTAGTTTGTATAAATGGGTTAAGATTAGTGCAGCGTTAGTGTATGGCACTTCCTTTCTTGTGCAGTTAAGTATTTTGACTTTGTACCTTTACAGCGCAGTGAATGTGTGAAAACAGAGAAGTAACGTGAAAAGAGATGCAACTGTGTGCATGCACAGGAAGATCCCCTTAAGTCGGTGCGATAGTTTTAGTCCTGGTTGCGGGAGTGTGGCCATAATCAATGCCTGAATAGACTTGTTTAGAACATTACAAGGAAGATCAATGGCCTAGTTGAGAACATAAGTCAGCATGATTTTTTCTGTTATTTCTGCTACACAGTGCCACCCTTACTCATGTTATCATAGAATAGTTAGGGTTGGAAAGGACCTTAAGATCATCTAGTTCCAGCCCCCCTGCCATAGGCAGGGACACCTC
>JANRGW010048709.1:24378-35103 GCA_024733675.1 Psilopsiagon aymara
TGAAGCCATGCTGGCTGTCACCAAGCACCTTGTTCTTCATGTGCCTCAGCATGCCTTCCAGGAGAATCTGCTCCAAGGTTTTGCCCGGCACAGAGGTGAGGCTTGACTGCTCTGTAGTTCCTTGGCTCATCCATTTTCTCCTTCTTGAAAATGGGGGTTATAGTTCCCTTTTTCCAGTTTAATAGTTTCTCCAAGCTATACCAGCTGATAGTTTTTCACTCAGAAAACTGCTTTGCAATGTTTTCTTGAAGACAAGAAATGAAGAAAATAGGGATTTCTTTTGTCGGCAGGGAATTATTTTAGACGTATTATTCACTACTTGTAAGTGTCCTGTCATGCCAAATATTTGACTCACTTGTTTTTGTTGTTCCAGTCTTAGCCACTGATTGCATTATTAAGCATGAAATTCCTCACTCCTGGCTCCAGCAAACCAGGAAAATTACTTCTCGCCTCTCTTTAACTGGAAGAGGGTAATAGCAGTACCTTGACAGCCCTGTCATTATCAGACAGGAGAAAAAGAGAGGCTTTGCTTCGGTTGTGATGGTGCTTAAGAGCTGATCTTGTGTGGATTGTAGTTGAGTGCTGTTTTGTTCTGAATTGTTTATCCTTGGGGCAGGTTCAGTGCAAGGAAAGAACAGATGGATAATGGAAGTTTGGGAATGGTTATAACATAAAGTCTCATATCCAAAGTTTACCCTTTATCTGTCTAAAATACTTCTGGATTCTTCAGATAAACCCATAATGAACATTCAGTAAATGTTTATTGTATTCATTGTTTCACAGAACTTGTGAGATCATGGAATTGCATTTTAGTGATCAAGGAATTGATTATTTTGCAAATTCTCTCAGGCTGTGTCACAGACCTACATGCTACAAAATCCCTGGTGCCAGGCTGAATCTAAAAATGTTTGTTAGAAGCGGCTCTTATTTTGCTTGTGACAGCTTAGCTGTTGGAGGTCTGCGCTGTGAATAAGACTGCGACTAAAGAGAAAAGGAAATGAGAAATACTCTTTCAGAAGGATTATTTCTTGCTTGTGACACAGCCGCGTACACAGTCTTGCTGGCGTAACAAGGAGATGTTACTGCCAGATGCTTAACACCATGAAGCTATGGCCTAAATACTATCCTCAGGATCACACAAGCTCTGTGTGTCAGAACAAGAAATTACAAGTCTTCAAGTTAGGCTACATACTAAATCATCCTTTAGGTTTGAGCTTCAACTAGGTAATTTCAAATTCATTTGTTGGAGTTTTTGTTCAGATTTATTGCTTCACTGATGGTTGTCTTCCTATTTTACTTCTGTAAGGAGTAAATATAATATTTCTTGTACTTCTTTAATACTTCTTATTTTACACTATAAGAGCGTCCTACACTTTCACCTTTGAGAAAGAGACAAGAAGTAGCTTTGATTCCTTTAACAGGGCACAACTAACATTGTGAGCACCATATTAGTGCGTTTTATTCCCTGATTTTCTTCTGGGGTACTGTTGTGTATAATCTTCAGAGCTGGATAGTTTTGTGAAGTTAGTCTTTATATATTGCCTTCTTAATTTTTTCCAAGTCCATATCTTAAACTTGCATGCATTTGGTCTATTGGCCTCTCTTTCACACTTGTAAACTCTATAGGTTATTTCTAGAAGGTATATATATATATATATATATATAGGTGAAGTATACCTGCAGAAATACAATATAAACAGACCTAATCAAAATTCTGTTTAGTCCAACACTAATTGTCATTCTTGGCTGCTTTACCAGGCAGAAGAAACCCTATGTTTTCCTGAATCATTTTAAATAATAATAAAGATGCAACTGTTTGGCTGTATCTTGGTTTTAAACATGTTTATTCCTATTAAAGTAAATTGAAATAGTTTGCTGGGCACAAAGACAAAACCTGTAATGTTTTGTTTATGAGAAGAATCACATTAAAATAAAGAACTTTTTGATGTATTTTTCAGACTGCCTTGACAGAAATTACTCATGCTTTGTCAAAAAAAAAATGAAAATGGTGTCAAGCCTTAAACATTGGTATTGAGCATGTGCTGCTATGACAGGAAAGATGTTTTACTGTCAATTAGTATTTACTGTAGAAAAGCTTGGAGAGCACCACTTCCCAGCAATGTCTTCATCAGGAAAGTCATTTGAATAGCTGCTATACTTAAGCAAGTGTCTGCTGTCTCCAGTTACGTCTCTCCTGTCAGATAAAGAGATTTCTGTTATATCAGAGGTTGCTTGTGTGCTAGCTGACCTGTTAGGGGAGATACAATACAGTTCTGTGGAGTCAGTTAGGTGATGCCAGCTATAGATGCACAGCTCCATCAACTCTGCAGCAAAAGAGCTAGACTTTATTGGTGGTCCTCTTGTGAGGCATTCACACCCCCGTCCTGCAGTGAAATTGTCTCTCTGAGATGTACTGAGTACTGATGTCAGTAGCAGTGCACCAGGAGTGGCTTGACGCCAGTCTGTGTCGGGCATGTAGGTGTGTGCAAGGGGAAGAGTAAGAATGTCAGGAGACATGTAGATTAAATTCTAGGCATGTAGACTTTTATCTGAGATTATTTAATTGGAAGGGGTTATAATAGAAGTGATAGACTTTCTGTATCATGTGAGGGAAAGCTCAGTTTAACGAGCTTTTCAGTATTTTGAAGTTTCCATTATGTTATTGCATTTTAGGGTTATGCTGCAGTTTTATATTTGCTAGCTCTAAAATGTATGTCCCATCAGTGAAATTGAGTTTTAATTTCTTGCACTGAGTCACTTCTCCTGATACTGTCTCTGAGAGTAAAACCTTACTACATGTGTAAGCATTGCCTATGTAGCACAGGAAAACCCCAATTTTGAGAAAGCCAAGTGAAATTATAAATTTTACAAAATTTCAAGATACAATTTAGTCAATGATTACCATTTTTGCTGCCCTGGACATTCTGTCAAAAATGTCTAAGTTATAAAATAATGTCTATTAGCAAGTAAAGGCAATGTGGAGTATAATTTGAATTGCCATTTATATTAAACAATTTACTGAATTGAGATTTCATAAATGTTATTACTATGTTATAAATATAAATTACGGCTTTTATTGCTTTATGATACCAATTACCTTCACTCTTTGGTACATTTTATCCATCATTTAAATTGACTAAATTAAGAGACGATTGGGAAAAACTTTTTTAATCTTGAGATTTTAATTACTTTTTTCTAAAACATTCACCTTCAAAGTTGTGCAATTTTGCTGTTTTGGTTCACTGTAAGAATGATTAGAAAGTGATGACAACTTTAATTGCGTTACCATCAAGTGCAATGATTCACCATATCCTCATAACTTTTTAACTCAGGCAGATGCTGATTGGATCCAGAATAACGTAAATCAATGAGTTACTTCAAGCAAAGTGTGCATGTCCTAAATTGTAAATGCGGAAATGGATTCTAGACCAATGGGTTTTCATCTGGAATCCATCTATTACATTGGCAACAAAAAATCCCTGTAGAAGTGGGACACCGAAGTAAATTCTTTAGCTGGAAACAAAATAGAAGACATTTTTTAATTTTTTTTTTTTTCATCAGTCACTAGTTCTGCCATTTGATCCTTGTTTTGTTTTTCACCTCAGCAAAACCCTACACCTTCAAACCAGGAAATGTGACTGTTAAAATACATCCTGGTGGAGAAAAACAGGAAGAAAATTTTTGGAATATTTACTTTTTTGACCATCTGAATTGCAGTGTCACAGCACTATTTTGAAACTTGCTGAATAGAATGTTTTGCTAGGAGGAAATATTTAACTTATAGACCAGAGCCTCTTGCTTTATTATCATAACCTAGTGGATGGATCAGCATGTTATTGTTTTTAATATGGGCATTAAAGAGAAGAAGGAAAGAAATGCTTTTAACTTTCTGAAATCCACATTCATTCAGAATGGGAAGCAACTACTTCACTCACCCTATTTGCGATGATGCTAGATTAGCAAGATAAAAATACGGTAAAGCTAATAGTAGTTGCGCACTAAATCTGTGGTTTTAATTACTTTTGCAAGACTCACAGTTAAAAAGCAGCACAAATCATTCTAGTGACTGCATTTCTGGAAGATGGAGAGAGAAAAAAGCTTGAAGCAAAAGTTAAGAAGGGCATGGTGGTTACTTCCATTTGCTGCCCTTTCAACCACACAATTAGCTGAAACCTAAGATGCATATTTAATAGAATTGAGAGCGCAGAAAGGAAAATATAATTATTGGTATGAAATACAGCTATCACAGGCATCTGTATTTCAGAAAACTGCTGTTTAGAATGTAGTGTTGCAAGGATTATTTCATTATTTTGTCCTGCATAACTGTTACATTTCATATAAATTTCTGTGATCATTTTGTAAAAGTAAATGAATACAATTGATCTGAGATTACAGATCGAAAAAATTACAGTGTGTACACTTCATATTAGAGTACTGAGAGTGCCATTTTTGACACTTAGGTTGTATGAGGATTTTTAAATAGATACGTGTATATATATATAAATGCATAATAAATAGAGGCAAATGTATAAATATATATGGAAATATTATGCACTACTAACAGGCACTGCACAGGGAAGGAACAAGGAGCATGCTAGCTCACTTATTGGAAGAACATTCAGTCCTTCATTCTTAATTGTGTTGTAGAATTGTGGTAGGAAAATTCAGCAAGGCACCTGCTCAGAGTAGAGGGCCAGTTCTGCGGTCAGTGCATTGCTCAGGGCTTTATCTAGTCAAGTTTTGAAAGCCCCCAGTGATAGATACTGTGTAGCCTTTCTGGGCAACCTTTTCCAAAGCTGTACCTAGAGTGAATAAATTCTGCCTAATTCTTACGATGCATGTGGCACTACATATTTAAGTTCAAGATTTCTTGTCCTTCCCATCCCCTGAATCAGCAGCATGTTCAAATGTTTCTTCATCCTTGTTACATGGTCAAATAAATTGCTCTAGTATAGTAATGTGGTCAGAATGTCTGTAGTGATGTCTGCTGATAAAAAAGCCTAAAGGAACTTATGGTGGTGAGGCAGCAGCTTTCTGCTTAGGCCTCCCTTCTTGTCTGCCTTTATTCTTTTGACGATATGAATCAACGCTAATTTTAGAATTTACTGTAGGGTGAGCAAAGCCCTAATTCTCACTTTGCTTGAATTGCCTGTGACTGAATACCCCATGTCCATGAGTTTCTCAATGAGATCTGTGCTGTGGGAAAGTACATAGACTCTTTCAGTACTCAATTTCAGCATTTAAGTACTTTTGATATCCTTGGGAATGTGTTTTACTTCTTTTTAAGGGAGAAATAATTGTAGGAATGTCAGATGTTGTTATTACTCCATTATTGTTTAACCAGAAACCTAAGTGCTCTGTGAAACACAACTGATGCCTTTTATTTTTTTCATCTATTAGATGGGAGTGGGACTCTTTGCAATCTTTGTACTAGGGTACATTCATATTTTACATTGAAAGATCAGAAGACAAAGATTGTGGCTGATTTCAGAGGAAAGGCAGCATGTGAAATGTGTGTTTCCTTACATTTCTTGAGTGTTACAGTAATTGCCATTAATGGGGACATATTTTCAAATGATTCTTTGTTCTGTTTCTAAAATAGAAATATGGTCTGTCTCTCAGTGAACTTCTTCAAAGAACAGGTATACTGGCATGCTGTCCTCAAGGCTAGGAATGTAAGAAGTAGGAAAACTGTGTAGTGGAAGTTTGTTTACAGTTATTGCTGAAGAGTAATTAGGTACTTTTTGACTCTTGTCATTTGTCTTATAAGGTAAACTGTACATTGGAAACAATCTAGCCACTTATAAACTTTCCCAGATACATAACTTCATGAAGTATAGCACTTCATCAAAGCTGATCCATTAACCCTCTGACTGGTACTCTTCTCTTGGCTTTGATTGCAGCACCACACGGAAGCACCTAGCCCATCATTGCTTCCCCCATCATCTTTACCATTAGATGTATTAAACAATGCCGTCGCTGGATTTAGTACAGTTGAAGAGCTGATCCGGTACCTTGAACCAGATCGTTGGCAACTGGATTTGGAAGATTTGTACAGGCCAACGTGGCAACTTCTTGGAAAGGCATATATTCATGGGAGGAAATCAAGAGGTAAATTACTCTTCTTTCTGGCCTTGCAACTTTCTACGGGTATGTTTTCTTAAGAAACAAATTAAAATGTTAACAAGTTAACAGTAATTAAGAGCATTGTATTTTGGTTCCAAAATTTGGTTTTTGATTCCAAGAAAGGAATATGTTAGAAATACAGCAGAGATCATTGTTCTTAGCTGTTCTCACTGTTACATTATCTGAAAAAGGACAATAGCAAAACTCAGAACTTAAGCGAAATTAGCAGGATAAAGTAACAAAGGGATTAAAAAGAAAATAGAAGCAGACAGGGTAGTCTTCTTCAGGGAACCTGGGAGATCTCTTCCACAGAGTAGGAGGGCATCTTGGCTGGGTGACAGTATTTAATTTTGTGAGTTTCTTCTTTTGCGGAGGGGAAAAGCTTTATTTTGTGTTTAAGGTAGGTAATCTCTTACATTTCATGTATCATTGAGTGACTGGCTTATTTACTTACACCATATGAATTGAGAGCAATCAGCTAAGTCTTTTTCTTCCATGATACCTTATGAAATCCTTGTGTCCATGTCCAGTTTAATCATGTGTTATCAACTTAATCAGATGTAAAGTAGATTACATATTTTGAGACTTGTGGAGCTATTTCTTGTTCAGCAAGACATTTTCTTCCATCTACATTTGACACTCATGAATTTTCTGTGCCATATCATCCAGATGTTGCCCAGTACTTCATGTTTATGGATACCATGTGGATGGATAGCATGCAGGCAACACCTCCTTCCTTCCCCACCATACAACATGAAAATGAAAACACATGAGCAAAAATTAATAGACTCCTGTATTGACAAACATAAGCTAGGTTATCATCTGATCTGCGAGAAAAAGGGAGGAAGTAAACCCTTCCATAACTCAAATTTAAGTTTTTGACAGCTAATTCTTGTATCAGAGCATAAAAATCAACCCTTCCACCCTACCTGTTGCTACAGCGATATGCACAGCAACTGAATCAAGAGCCAAAGAGGAGGAAATCTATTTAAAAGTTTTCAGCAATGGACTGTGCCTTTCAGTTAGTCATTTAAAACTTTCCTAATTAAAGGGATTCAGTATTTGACAAATGTATGTCATAAACATACAGTAAGTGGGAGAAAAACAAAATGTAATTTCTGAGACCTTACATAAACTAAAATGCAGGTGTTGGATAACATCTATATAGACAAAAGCAACTCCCTGCAAGACATATCTTAAAAAGAAACTATCAGAGTAAATCTTTTAAAGACTCCTAATTAGATGCTGAAATAGATTTTTCCACTGAATAAACATATCATGGTATTGCCACATTTATCGTTAAGAGACCACCCTCAGACTACATTACTGAGTGTGTAATGTAATTGCCTGAGGTGGAAAATATGTCCATTGAGATGACATAGTATGAACTGTTAGGTCTGTTCAGTAAATAGGGAGAACAAACATTCAAACATTTTTTTATGTTATTTCGTTCTTTTTTATTACATGTTACTCTTTCCAGTAGCATGTTAGCTGTATTTAAAAAGTTTTTAAGAAATGTTTAGGAAAAGTGCATGCCCTAAAATTTTGGATTTTTATCAAAGTCTTTGTAATGAGATCAGTTTTATTGTGGTATTTAGTAAAAGCTGAATTACTGCCCTGCTTTCATAGACAAACATCAGTTTATGTCTAGATTAAGTGAAAATGTAATTAATTGTGTATGTTACTTCATGTAGAGAGTTTTCCTCTACTCCTACTTAATAATTCATGTGAAAAAGACTATATTTAGACAGCCTGAATTCCATGGAACTTCTGTATCTGATGTTTTCTGTGGATAAAATGCTTCCAAAAAACCTCTAGCCAGGAAAGAAGAAGCACCAAGTTCAGATACTTTGATATCTAAATATAGTTCTAAATTCTTTTACAATGTTAAGCATTCTTAAAAAAAAAAAAATACATTTTTGCTGTGCAAAAATATCATCCCATCACTTTCCACAGAAATCTATGCATAATCATTAAAACATATTTTGAAGCCTGCTTAAGAAGAAGAAAAGAGTTGTAATACAACCATAGTCCTTATTAGATGCTTTCCTCATATAGCTGCATGTCTTTTTCACTCCTTCAGGGTTTTGCTCTGTCCTATTGTAGGAGCCAGTGAGAAACTTACACTCCCAGGAACATCTCCAAGGTGCTTAGGAATGAAAATCATCCTGCTGCTATCTGTGCTCACACCCAAGTGCCCCAATCAGTATTTGTTTTGTTGAATTTGGGAGCAGCATCCGGCTGGAAAAATGTTTTGAGAGTTCCCCGTGGTACTCGATAGAGGTCCCAGAGGATGCCAGACCATTGCATTGCCAATTGCAGAACACAGTTACTTTCAGACTGATCTGAAAATGAATTACTTCAGTTGTATGTGCCAGTGAAAGCTCACTTTTGAAATAGCCTTTACAGTAGTCCTACCTGCATCTACATTTTTTTCTCCCTTTTTTCCCTTCTCCTCTTATTTTTATTTTAGCGTTTCCCATTCATGTGCTACTGCAGAGCCTCCCGTTCCTCCCAAGCTAGTGCTAGACAAAAGAACTTTGACTGTTGTGTCAAACATGATACATGAGTGGAAGCCAAGTTGAAGGGGTGTTTAAATGTTCACATTATAACAGGTACTGTAACTCAGTGCACTTGGGAAATCCACATAACCTTTTATTGTGGTTAAGTAAACACTTTTAAGGGAATATATACATTCTCTCATCTAGCTTCGTGCCCACAGTGTGTTAAAATAAATTTTGGACAGACAGATACTCTTTGAAAAAATAACAGCTTCATTCACACACTTCAAAGAAGTGATTATATAAGCGCTAGATAAATTTGCCACAGACCTTTTAATGAAACTGAATTACACAAGGTAGGGCGAGGGTTCACTGTGAGGTAGAATAGCAATATACCTTAGTGCATTGTAAAGCATGGAAACCAAACATGACATTTTTCATCTCTCCTGAAGCCTGTTATAACAGCAAGGCACACTAAAAGACACTTACAAAGAGCTGATTGTGTGTTCTTCCACAGAACCTTTTTTTTAAAATAAAAAAAAAAAAACCTTTAAAAATTTAAAATTAGGTCTGCAAGGTTCAAATTCGTTCTAATTTTGAGAAAAAACATGTAATGCAGTTGCTGGTCATTTTAGCCTATTGCCCTTTTCTCTATGTTATACATGCAACTAGTACAACTATGCATTTCCGTAGGGAAATGGATTCATTACTCCACTGATCATATTCCTCCACTGCTGCCAGTAGGCAGGAGGTAATGGAGAAGCACACAGCCACACAGGCGTATGTCTGCCACTGGTTGTTGGGCTTACTGGAAGAGGCATCAGCTCCCAGCTTCTGTTTTCAATTTCTGATGGTGAAGAGCTGAGTAGCAATTGTGTTAGGACGCATAGGCTTAGCTTCTTGAAATTCACTGTACGAAGCATGTCAGTCTCTGTAGAAATCTACCAGATTTGCAGAACTAGCATTTCTCTCATTATGTATTAGGCATTTTATCTTGAGACAGTTCACTTACTATATGTTTTAAAACATAATGGGAGAAAGTACTCCTCCATTCCTATCCACAGTCCCTGATTAATGGAAGTAGACAAGTCCACTCTCTAAATGACTCAGCCTACAGCTATTAGTTGATCTGAAGAGCTTAAATAATTTCTTTTTTTCAGAGTGAATCTCTCCTCCGGAAGTTTTGTCTCTGTTTCCCTCTGCTCCCTTCTCTGCTTTCTCCAAGGAATGCTCTTGCAATGTGGGAGGCAGGCTAGCATCCTATCAGTAACTTTATTGGAGTTATTACATACTCCTTGCTCTTAAGAATGAGATTGTTTATTTAGGAGCCTGTGTTAACCTGATAGTGATGGAATGAAGTGCCCCAGCTTGGCATTCACTGTGAGTACAAGCCAAAAAAAGGCTTCAGTGTGTTTAACTGACCTTTCACAACAGTAAAACCTTACTTATGGATACCAGTATATGGATATGGTCTGCAGAAGAAATCTTTGAAGAAACATAGAATGAAACTGCTACCCAAAGATCTTCTCCTGAGACAATACTAGTGAGCATTTCTACTAGAGAAATACAGCTTCTAAATTCTCTTTTTTCCTTACATGTTTAACTAGAATTGAGAGGTATTATCCTGCCTTGGTAGCGTGAAGTTCTCCTTCATGATCTCTAGAGGCTCTTCACACAGTAGAGGGAAAAAGTATTTCTCTAGAGGGTGATTCAGATCAGGAAGATATTTTAGTTTTATTCTATATCTTTTTATTTAGAGACTGCTCTCAATAATGGTAGTGTTTGTCAAGTAATATTGATGCACTTGGCTATTTTTCCCCTAGTTTCTTCTTTATTTAGGTCAAAACCAATTGTTTTAGAGGGCTTTGCTTTTTTCAGACCCTCTATTTCAGTCATCTCAGTAGCCATATTATCATTGGGGGGGTTTTTTCTTTTCCTTTTTTTTTTTTTTTTAGTTTTTTTTTTTTTAACAGATGGAAGAGCCCTGTGCATTAGACATGACTTCTGTTACTTATTGGTGGTAGGTTTGCAGAGGAAGGGTTCAGACAAATGATCCCAGATTGTGATCACTTTTCTGAAATACATGAAATTACATTGT